>CAUYPK010027624.1:0-27149 GCA_963574355.1 Loris lydekkerianus
ACTTTTACATCACACTGGTTAACATAGCCTTCCTGGCAATTTCTCAGTCATTGTGTTAAGACATTTACATTCCACATTTACTAAGTTTCACATATACCCTTGTAAGATGCACCGCAAGTGTATTCTCACCAATCCCCCTCCTTCTGCCTACCTCCCCCCCTCCCTCCCCTCCCTTTTCCCCTTCCCCCTATTCTTAGGTTGTAACTGGGTTATAGCTTTCATGTGAAAGCCCTAAATTAGTTTCATAGTAGGGCTGAGTACAAAAAATAAAATAAAATAAAAAATAATACAGGGTTTTTAAAAAAGATCTCAGTGCATAAAATACTAAATGAGACTAAGAAAGACAATACATAAAGCTAATGATAGTGATCCAAATTGATTTTCAGACTTCTACAAAAAATATCAGTAAACACATTCACATAAAATCAAAAAGGAATGAGTACAATGGAAAGAAAGTTAAGTATAAAGAGAAATCTTTATAGGAGACTACAGTTTTCTTTTATGTGAGTGCTTTAGTACCAAATAACATACTTATAACTTTGACTCAAACTGTACAAAAGCAATCTAGGTAATCAAAATGTTTGTATACTCATAATATTCTGAAATAAAATAAAATTAATTAATAAATGAATAAAGCACTTAAAAGAATTGCAATTAAATTAATCATGCACTATTAGCTATATAGTTATCAACCTGTAAGATTCCAATCAGAGAATATATTTTTTTTCATTGACCTGTAGAACATTTTCAAGAAAGAAAATTTTTGTACAATAAAAGAAGAAAAATTTAAAAGGAAAAATAATACAGAAACTACTCTAATTACATTGTAGTTAAACAATAATAAAAAATAAGAAAATAAAAATGTATTTATAATCTGAGAGTTAAATTAACCAAGCAACAAACAAAAAGTCTTATGTAACACGTTTTGGTCAATGAGAAAATTAAAACTGAAATTAATTACAGGAAATATGGAAATCAATAGAAATAAATACTATTCATTCAAATCAATGGGACAGTTAAAATAATATCCATAGAAACACACAGAGTCTTACACTTAGTAAACAGGAAAGAGTACAAATGGCTAGTTTAGTTTCACATAAAAAATACAAGAGAAGGAAAATCAAACTTTATAAGTCATAATAAAGGGGATAATAAATTACAACAAAATTAATACAATATAAATGAGAAAAAATTAAAATAAAGTAAAACTCTTGGAAAATATACCATTATTTAATTTAACCAAAGTTAAAGGAAAAATAAAAAACAAAGCAAAATAAAAGAAATTAAATAATATAAATTTATAAGAGAAAAATTAAAAAGATACAGAAGAAAATATGACTTATAAACCATCTCTTTGTTCAACTCTGTGGAAATAATTTGAAAAATAGAAAGTGTATGCTCATTATGGAATGTATAGACTACTAAATCTTACCCTGAAAATATACAGAAACCTTAAGACAGCGGTTCTCAACCTGTGGGTCGTGACTTGGGGGTGAAACGACCCTTTCACAGGGATTGCCCAAATACATCCTGCATATCAGATATTTACATTAAAATTCCTAACAGTAGCAAATTACAGTTATGAAGTAGCAACTAAAATAATTTTATGGCTGGGGGTCACCACAACTTGACGAACTGTATTGAAGGGCCGTGGCATTAGAAGGTTCAGAACCACTGCCTTAAGAGGTAGAAGAACAAAAGCCATCTATTAAAACTATTAAAAAGTTAAGTTATAAAGTTATCAGAAGATATTTCTACCAAAGAGCAAAATAAGACAAACAAGCAGATAAGAGTGTTTCGCAGAGAATTTTTACTAAATCTTCTCTAGACCTAAATTTCCTAAATCTCTAAAAAACAAACAAACCAAAAAAACTAACCAACAAACCCTCCTCCAATTTATCTATACTTTTCCTTGATATTCTTTTACTATTTCAGAAAAGATTCTAATAATTTTTATAAAATTAGCAAAATATTCAAAACTCAACTCAAAAGGAAACCTCAGATTAATTTCTTATTTAAACATAGTTTTTTTTTTAAATCCAAAAATAAAATAGTTGCAAACTCTGTCAGTATATTAATGGCATGCATTTATTGAGCTCTTACTATATGTCAGCCACCATTCCAAGTGTATTAGCATACTCATTTATGGCTGCAATTTATGGAGAAATAAACAGCTGGATACCTCCTACATATGAATGTGGAAAATCATCATGGCAAAAAGCTTATTAAGAGCCAGTCACAAATAGTAAACTGTGAGTTCTAAGTACTTTCCATTCATTATTACATCTTTTAATCCCCACAACACCCCAGGAGGTGGGTATTACCAAACCCTGCTTATTGACACATTCATAAGTATATAAACACATTTAATATGTCAAGCTTGAAAGCTCCACTCAGGCTTTTATAAACAGGCATTAAAAGTCGTCTCATTAATGGCAGGAAGAAGACATGGGCTTTTATTATCACCACTATTATTTCACTCAGTTCTGCAGTTATAAGCAAATACTGTGATATAAGAAAGAAATACAAAAATTAGAGAAACAATGAAAAATAAGAATAATTTGCAAATGTATACTATTACATGCGAAGCTTCTGTTAGATTCAAATAAACTCATTTGAATGATCAAAACACTCAGGACAATTGTTATAAGTAATATACAGAAATCAACAACTTTTAATAATGGAAGAAAAACTACATTTGAAACAGTGAGAAAGAATTGTTGAGGAACGAGACATAAATTACCTACAAGGTCTATGCTGAAATAAGGTCTGCACTGTAAACAGTACTGGGAGTCACAGACACACAAACAAGAAGATTTCAACAAATACAAAGTCATTGTATTTTAGGAAGAAATAATTGTTTTCATGATCTCTGTTAATATACAAATTTCATGCTTCTGCCATAAAATTATCAACATGTGTTTGAAGTGTGTTTTCAAAATTCTTACAGGATCCTTACAAAATTCCTACAAGAATTACTTGAAAAATTCTCAAAATAAGAGTAACAAGAAGATTATTAAAGATGACAGTAAACATAAACTGTCAGATATGAAAAGAATGTTATTCTTGCATGAAAAGATAGATTAATGAGAAATACTGACTGAAGTTTTGACAAAAAAGGATAATATCACCATCAGTACCCAAGTAGCAAAGGGCAGCTCATTTATTCTCTCTGCAACTTACATTCCTTGTTTGGAGAATAGACATAATAACAGTAATCACCAGGACACTGGGAACAGGCATTGCAAGCAGGGAAGGGAAATCTGTATTCAGAGTGTCTTTCCAGAAATAACAAAAGGCTGCCTTTTCCATGATGGAAGGAATCCAGTGTAATCAACCTGCCACCAGGCTGATCACTCCGGGGAATAGGACTGTTGGGCTCCACTGCTAGCAGTGGCAGTAGTCAGGTTGGACTTGATGAATGAAAGCACATGTGTAACCGAGCCCATGAGGAAACTCCATCCAGCCACCTTGGTCACTTTGTTCATGAGCCTGTTGGACAATGAGAGTGAAAGAAGCTGATTTGTATGCACGAATGAGTTATTCTATCCACTTGATGATAAAAGTCCTTCTCTGCTGAGGTCACCATCTGATGAATATTCACATGGGACACAAAATATCTTCAACTTTTTTGGCCATTCGGAGAAGTCTATCCACCTACCTATTCTTAAAATTAGTCACCAATTTTTTAGTCATATTCCTTCCAAGTCTCTGAATCTGCAGTCAAACCATTGGCCGCAGTCATGAATCAGTATCTATTCACTTTTTCTGGCTATTTCTCTTTCCAAACAAAATGAACAACCAGGCACACTGGTCAAACTTCTGCTCACTGGAAAGACTTCCCTTCATTGCTGCCTTTCAGGGCATCTCAGGAAAGGACCTCACCTTCCAATACAAGGTGGTGCCTGTCCAGGTGGTGCCTGCATCTTGTTCAGAATTGTCTATAAACAGGGCCTGAGTTTTTACTTTCTCTGTCTATTTTCAGGGAGCTCCCCAGGAGGGCCATGCTTGGAGGGAGGAGGCTGTGCAGCAGGAGTGGAGACTATCGCATTTGAGCCACTTCTTCATGTAACTAACTTGTGACTTTCAGGGCCTGCCTGAGCACCATCTGGGAGTTGTCACTTCCACTTGATGATGGAGCTCTATCTTGCATGCCCTACTCTAAAGTTTGGTGTGTCTGATCATGTTCATTTCATGAGAGGAAGCTCAGATCACATGGTAATTTAATTGCCCATATAGTAAAGTGTTCAGTCTCTACTATGGTCCAATAGGAGGCCAAAGATGTTTCTCAAAAGGAGGGTAGTTATCCACAAAAGCGTGTGCTCACTCCATGTCCCTGAGGCAGCATTTTTAGCAATAAAGTATTTTCTTAAATTATTGTATGTGAATTTTTTTTATAGACACAACACTATTGTATACTTAATAGACTGCAGTATAGTGTGAGCATGACGTTTGTTAGCACTGGAAAACCAAGACAATTCTGTGACTCCTTTTATTGCAATGTTTGCTTCATTGCAATGGAATGGAACCAAACCCAGGATGCCTCTGATGAATGCCCGTTCATCTAGCTCAGGGCTACTTCTTGCTCTTAAGGTCCATCCAGCATAATGTACTAGACCAGTGTGATGTCTTGTGGAAGAGAAAGGTGATCCACAATCCCTGCTAACTAAATAACCACATAGGGCTGGAGAATTGATCCCTGCTGTCCTTTACACCATGCTTTTGTTGGTTAAGTGCTGCTGTCTGGCCCCTGACACCCCTGTACCCAATTACTCTCACAACACTTAGGTTTTCTGATTTGGTAGCAGCACTTCCCACTATTACCTCTGGCCTGCAGAGAAGAGCTTAGCACAGAGCTCTCCTCACAAATGTATGTGTCACAATGTTGATGAAAGCCATGTTATTTGGACCCCAGCGTGGACATGCAGGTCTTAAATGACAAATCCACTCTGACAGTCCCATCTTCCTAAGCCTGTGAACACCTTGCTCTGCGGTATACCAAGGCAGATCCAGCATTTCTCGTTCTTTTCTTATGGACCACATTTCGGTCTGTGATTTAGCCCACCAGCTGAATTAACTGAAAGAGCCCTTTCTAACTCTCCAAACTGCAACATTTAAAGCAGAATTTTCTATTAATGAACCTATGTGAAAAAAGATGGCCAGATCCAAATTTATGTTCCTATTGCCTCTATCCCATACCCCAAATATCCATTCCCACACTTCCTCCTCAGCTTTCTGTCTGCATACATTGGAAGAATTGAGTAATTCTTTTAGAGTATAACATTCATCCTCAAGGGTCACACTTTGTACCTTATCTTTAGGGTCCTGCTGGGACATGAGTCTAGTTGTAGATCTAGAAGCAAAGAGTAATGGAGGGTGGTTTAGGAGGTCCTGAGGAGAAGCAGCCCTGTCCTACAGGGTAACTGCCTCAGGGGAGGCCGTTTACTGTTCCCTCTAGCAAAGCCAGTTGATCTCCTCAGCTGGAGTCATCAGAATTTAAGGACACAATGTCTCCATCTCCATCAGGGCTTCCCACATGTCTCCATCTCAACTTTCAGAATCTCATTCCTTCCCAATCAAAACTGACACTTTAATAGTAAAAACCCAGTGGAGCTGGAAATTCAACTTGTGTTGTAATTGAACCACTCACAGGACAGGCCTTTGCATATTTTTGGCAGTCTCAGCTGTGTAGCTACAGAAGCTAAGGGTCTTCTTTAGGAAAGACTCATCCAGAACTCAAGCTAGGAATTTAAACCCCTGGGTGCATTTTCTTTTCCTATTTTCTCTAGCAAAATTAAGGATGACTAGGCAACCTCATTACACTCACTAGTTTGACAAAAAGTTTTGAGGGTATCATATCTATGGTCTCTCAGAACCTTGCCTCTGATGAGTATTTGACTGGGAGTATCCAATGTTGATATTTTGCGTATGTCTACCGTTGAATCACACCGTAGAATATCAATGTTCTCTTTAGAGTCATTACTGATTTTAAATATAATTATATTCAAGAATTACTGCCAAAAGCTCCAGAACCAATCCAGAACAGTCTTCCTTAAGATTATGTTCCCCTAGAACAGCAGTTCTCAACCTGTGGGTCGCAACCCACAGGAACTGTATTAAACGGCCATGGCATTAGGAAGGTTGAAAACAAACCACTGATCTACAACCATTCTTTGTACCAAAATCTGTGTTAAGGTTCTCCAGAGAAATAGAACAATAGGACAGAGATAGAAATCCAGATTCATATACAGATAGAAAGATTGATTTCTTCTAAGAAATTGGTTCACATAATTGCAGAGACTTGGTAAACACTAAATCTGCAGTGAAGGAGAGCAGGCTATGTACCTAGGGAAGGGTTACAGTTTGAGTTTGAAGGCAGTCTGCTGGCAAAATTCTCTTTTGGGGGCAGGTCAATCTCATGGTGATAAACCATGTCATGAATGTTGAATGAGAATAGTTACTCCTTTTCATTTTTATTATGTTTTTTTCTTTGTTTGTTTGTTTGTTTTTAAGTCTCCAATTGATTGTATGAGACCCATTTACCTTATGGAGACCAGCTAGTTTTATAGCTTTACTTAAGATCTACTTATTTAAATGTTAGTCTCTCAAAAAAAAATCTTCACAGAAATACCTAGAAGTGGAATAGTCAAATATCTAGATAATATGACACCGCCAAGTTGACATAAAATTAATCATCATAGGCATCAAAATAAATAGCTGAGTTATATTAAGCAAGTGAGTTTGCTCATTGTTTCATGGAAATAATGCATGATAAGTATTATTTTGAGATTTAAACAAGATGATTTATGTAAGGCACACTTCCAGGCAAATAGTTTACATTTAATAAATTGATAATTAGCCATAATCAAATTATCTTTTTCATGTACATATTTCAAGATAATTTTATTCAAATGGTAAATAAAATTTTACCTCCAGTTTTTATTGCCATTGTATTGTAAGATATTTATATTTGTTGCATAGAAGTAATAACTATAATATGTATGACTATATAATATTCCATCTTGTGAATTTACCAGTTTATCTTCTGTGGAACATTTTATTTGTGTACAATTTTTCAGTGATAAACAATGTCATGAATGTTGAATAAGAACAGTTACTCCTTTTCATTTTTATTATTACTCTTTTTGCAGCATTTATCTGCAATCTCCCAATCTCCAAATATATATACACATAATTTTTTGAATGCAGATATTAACTTAAATATAAAGCCTGAGTTCATAACGTGCCTTGGACTTTGACTCAATATGGTGTCTTCCCAATAGGATAGTGAAGACATTTTTTTTCCCTAAGAACTGGTTTTAGTTCCCTGGGACTTATGAATACCAGTTTTCTACAAGGAAACAATTTAGTGACCTTTCCAAGAATCTTTACTTTCAGGAAAAAGAAAAGATGTTTACAGGTGCCTTGAGAGCATTTCAGAATTGCATTCATTATTTCCTATTTTAAAATGTAGCCTCTGAGTGCACCTGGAACAGGTGAGAGTCCGACAGGAGTGGAAATAGGAACCTGTCATGGATCATCCCAATCTATCAGCAAGATAACTTACTAAAGTGAATTCTGATATATGAAAAGTGATCTTGGTGAAAGGCTCACCTGCTACATATTTTCTTTTATCCTTAAAGCTTGAAATAGCCCAAGTCTTTTTTTTTTTTTGCAGTTTTTGGCTAGGGCTGGGTTTGAACCTGCCACCTCCAGCATATGGGGCCAGCACCCTACCCCTTTGAGCCACAAGCACTGCCCTGCTCCAAGTCTCTTAATGTAGATTTTAAGAATCTCAGGATCATCTTTTCCAAGAGGTGAGAGTGTATGTTAGAATGCTCTCGAGGTTAGTTTAAAAATATGTCTGTCAGTTTCCACACCATCACCATAGATTTGTCATTACTTGAGGGTTAGAGAATTAGAGAATGCAGGTAAAATATATTGCAAAAGCATCCCCTGATGATTTTAATTATTGTGCATCTGATTCTGCTCCTAGAAACATTCAGTTGAGACTACAGATCTTGTCAAACCCGATACTGTGTAAGAACAACTGGTTGTTGTTTGGGATTGGAGTCAGAAACAGAGCTGGGAGGGGAATACAGCTCACCTGCATCCCATTCAGATGCTCTTTCCACTGCATTCTTTGTAAACAAATTATGTTCATTTTAAATAGAAAATATATTGCATCATTTGTGGTCAGTAAAATACTAATAATGACTACTTTTCTGTCTATTCAAAGATGGACCAACACCTACAAAGTTAGAAAAAGGATGTCTAAGAAGGGAAAACCTGAAGTGGGGGTACTTCAGCCACTTGAACACACTGGGAAAATAGTGGGCTTTGGGAATACTTATTTTAGGGATCAAATCCCAACATTACTATTTACCACTCTGATAGCTTGAATAGATTAGTTAACATTTCTGTTTCTTTGCTCTTTTATTGGAGCTATTTGGGATAACGGTACCTATCTCATAGTGTTGTTGATAGAGTTAACTGATAACATTTATAGAAAGAACTTCTCATTTAGCAATAGTAGAAATGATAGTAGTTATAATAGTAACTGTTGTGACACCATAATTTCTAATTTCCTTTCCGATCTTCCTCTAACTTGGTAGTAGTATTTAGGCCAAGATTTGGGGTGGAGAAACCTTTATTTTTTCAGTGAAACTAACAGAAGACATAAAGAAAAAGTTTATAATGAAGACAATAGAAGAAACCATCCCATACTTTTTTTTTTTTTTTTTTAATGAGAGTCTCACTCCTGAGTTATATAGTGCTGTGGCATTATCAGAGGTCACTGCAATCTCAAACTCTTGGGCTCAAGGGATCTTCCGGACTATAGTAGGTAGGTAGCTGGGACTATAGGCATGTCACCATACTAGGCTTATTTTTTCTAATTTTACTTGCTCAGGCTGGTCTCCAACCCATGTTCCATATTTGATCCAGAGCATTTTCTATAGGTTTTGACAATTATTGGAGAAAATGACACAGCCGAAAGAACTTGATTCCGGGACACTGTGAAGAAGAGATTCCTTGTTACTTGCTTCTGGTGCATTATTTTTCTGCTGCATAATCTTCAACAAGTCATTTATTTTCCCTTGATCTGTTTCACCACCTGTAAAGCACATCACATGTGGTTCTAAGATTATGGCATCTCCAAGTGAGGGTTCTTGCTGCAACCACTGTTGATCTAATGATTTTTAATCTTGCTAGTCCTGTCTGATTGGCCTCTATCAGGTAATGTGCAGCAAAAACGGTAGGAAGGAAGTAGTAAGGCAAGTTTCTCATGGGCAGTGGCGATCACACAGCATCCTTCACCACCATTCAGGCAACAATGTACAGTCAGGTTAGGCTGTGATCTCTTGCATTTATGGAGCCTGGAAAGTGTCCACATCAAGAAGCTCACACAATGAAACATCAGGAGTATTTTGGCTAATGATGAGGTCTAAGAAATGAGAAGCTTCTATCTTGGCACCATGGTGGTAGGAGATAAAGACTGATGGGCTTACTGCTCCTCTTCCCCCACCTGTCCTCTTTCTTATAAGAATAGCCATCCATGGAGATTGAGGTTCTTTACCACTTCCTCCAATCCAGTGAACAACTTAAGAAAACCAATCCCAGATATTTGTTAGTGACATGTGACTTTTTACATTTAAATTTGAATTATGTTGAAGTTGGGACAGGAATCACACAGTGAAGAGGAGTGTCCCGGGAGTCTGTACACCCTATACCCTTTCCCTTAGAGAACCCTGCAAGACAGTGATGGCCGACATCGGATGGAATGTTTGTGTGGGGGCAAAACAATGTGGGTGCAAAGGCTTTGACTGTGGGGACCTAGGACACTATTGCACATGCTATGTGTTGAGTGTGATGTTTGAAATAGGAGCATCTCTCATGATTCATAGAACACTTTTTTTTTTTCCTTTGCACAATGTTGCCCAAGATTTTGTGTTTTCCCTGGATTCAACTTTGGCCCACATCCACTGTAAATCAAGGGACTAAGACAGACTCACCACATCTTGGAGTTGGGAGAACAAATGACCAAGTTACAGTCAGGGCCCAAACCAATCAAAGACCGAATTTTAACCCTGTTCCACAATGGTTGAAAGGAAAATGATTTCATTTTTTGCTCATCCTAAGCCTGATGACAGTCTACAACATGGAGAAAGAATGTTAGATTCTTCAGAACTGCTTCCTCTTTCTTTGAAGCCAGAGCTCATCTTGCCCCAGGTTAATGTTTCTCTGTGATTGCTCAGGATTGACACCTGAAAGAAATCACTGCTCACCTCGGGGCTGGTCAAGTTAACGTTTAGCTTCAAGCTTCACAGTTTTATGTTCTATTGGACAGAACTTCAAAAGGAGAAGGAGAGAAAAAACTACTTTTTGTAGCATGCAGCAATTTACAACCTTAACTCAAGGCGCTTAGTAGAACACTAATATTTACTCCAAGAAGCACAGTTTGTTTACTGCTGCCATTTCTGTTTTCAAAGGCTTTGGGCCTGCCGCTGCATGCCGCGGGCATTTTCATCTCCTTCTCCTGAACTATTTTCAAGCACAATTTTACAATGTTCCCTTAAAACTGCTGAATTTTTTTTAACATTGTCTTATCAAATCAAAGTTAACAGTAACCATGGCAAATAATTTTGGTTGGCCTCTATATTCTTTATTCACCACTCTGTGGAACATAAACCTAGTCACTTAAAACAATACAAATTTGTTCTTTGATAATTCTGGAGGTCAAAAGTCCTAAAATCAAGGTGGCAGTGAAGGTTCTTTCCTTCTGGATGCTCTAGGAAAAATCATTTCCTTACCTTTTCTGTCCCTTTCTAGAGGCTGCCCATACTCCCTAACTGATGAACTTTTCCTCCAACTTCACAGACAACAGTGTGACATCTTAACATGTCTCTCTGATGCTTGGATTTTTGTTTCTGTTGTTACCTCTCCTTTTCTCAGAATGTAACCCTCTGCCTCCCTCTCAAAAACCTCTTATAGTTAACTGGCCTTACCCAGATAATCCAGAATTTTCTCTTCATCTCAGAATCCTTAACTTAATTGCATCTCCAAAGTCTCTTTTTGCCAGGTGAAATGACATATTCAGGCACAGAGAACTTCAGAGGGACTACAAACCTCTCACAGCCACCCTGACTTTGAAGCCCAGGTTTTATGTGTTTTCATTGATCTTCTCAGGGGAATTCTTACTAGATTATTAGCTAATTGACACTCCTGTAATTGGGTCCACTTAAATACCTTTTAAAAATTTTTCCCCATGGGTCTAAAAGCTTGCCGGCTGAGCTTCTTTTTTTGAATATTATCCACATTGTTTACCAAATCAGCACATTGTACCCCATAAATGCATTAACCTATACAGTTATGATTCAATAAAGAAAAAAAAATTATGTGAAAAAAATAATACATTCACAACTTTATTTTTGGACAGAGTCTCACTTTGTGGCCCTTGGTAGAGTGCCAAGGCGTCAGAGCTCACAGCAACCTCAAACTCTTGGGCTCAAGTGATTCTGTCTCCTCAGCCTCCCAAGTAGCTGGAACTATAGGCACCTGCCACAATGCCCAGCTATTTTTTTGTTTTAGCAGGCCCTGGCTGGGGCTGGATTCGAACCCACCAGTCCTGGTGCATGTGGCCAGTGCCCTACCCACTAAGCTACAGGCACTGATCACATTTACAACATAAATAAATAAATAAAATAAATATAAATAAAAAAAAACATAGTGACTGAGAATTAAGACTTAATAATGGGCAAAGACAGCCATGTTTTCACATCCCACAAATAATTCTTCATCAATTTAGAATGTAGCTGTGCCTTAATTTGACCATTTTATTAAAAATCTTCATTGGATTCCCAGTATATGTGAGTTATAAGAACAGCTGACCTGCCCTGTCTAGGTTTCCATGCATATAATAATTTGAGTTCTTTTTTTGAGCTTGCAGGGGAAATTTTCACAAGCTTCAGAAGAGGCATGAGAAGAGGGAAAACTAGGAGCCAAGTGGTAGAGAGGACAGATTTCATAGCTTTGCCTAAAGCCATCCCTGAGGGACATTGGCTATGTGAGACCAAAGTGATTTAATGGGTCAGGGGAAGAAGACCGGGAACAAGAGGTGAGATTTGCTCAGTGTTTGATGCTTTTACTACAAAACAAAAAATACAAAATTCAAACAGAGAACCTGGCTCCATGGCCTGCTTCCCTCCTTCACCACTCACCTCAGGACAGAGCTGTGTTTAAACCTTGTTAATTAGGTCCTATAAAAACTCTCCAGGTATTGATTCCATGGGCAAGTGGCTGGGAAGCTGACTTGAAGCTATCTGCAAAAACATGAGAGATCTTGGTACAAGGACAAGCTCTGCCACCAAAATATTATACGATGCCAGACAGCGCAGTTCAGCCCTTGGATGATGGGTGATAGAGTGGAAATAACATGGGATTCAGTATTTGCACAGTTAATTTTCAGTCTAGAAAATACCACTACTTCTGAGGAAATTATTAAAGCTCTTTCAGCCACTCTTCCTTTACCTATGAGAAAGAAAAGAAACTTTTATCCAAGGAATACAACCCCCTTTAAATTATCAGGTCTAAAGAGGCATTGAATTGTGTGGGCAGTCACATGTCACTGCTCCCTTGAGCCACATAATCACCTCTTGAAGCTCTTTGGTCTGTGGTCTCTGGACTGACTAATGCCAAGTAGCCAGAAGTAACCTGGCAATGCCATGCCCTGTGCACCAGAACTCACACTCCCTGGCTTCACAGTGCAGAGCTAACCACAGTCAGTGTTCTCTCTATAAACCAGAATTCTTGTCGAGCAGTTTGGCATCAGTGCAGTCCTTATTCTCTTTTCCCTTTAAAAACTTGTTACTTACCTTTAAAAACAGTCTACTTGCCAGAGTTTCCCAAGCTGCTAGCCTTGACTTTGGCCCAAATAACTCTCTATTTTGAATTTGTCTCATTTTCATTATTTAAGTTTCTTGTCCTTGACAAGAAGTGGTGAAATCTTAGATTCTTCCTTAAATTGTCCAAGAGGCAAAATCTCTTGAATTCTCAGAAATTCCAGTCATTTTCTCCCTCTTTCCATCACTTTTCAGTGATAGCCTGCCAGCTAATAAGATAATGCCTATGGAAGGTCTTGAGGTTAACAGGAACTTAATAAGGAAGGAGCTCAGCTACTTTAATCACAGTGAGTGTGGCTCATTGTCTCCATGGCCTCTCAGATGTTGATATAATTCAAATGTTCCTCCTTAATTTCCTCTCTGGTGAGGCTGAGCATCCCGGGCGCTTTGAAGAAGAGTGAATTATGGAGGTTCCCCGGACCCCAGGCTCACAATCTAGCATCTCCCATCCTGGCATAGGCTGCCTGTAATTACCTGCCTGTAATTGCACACTGATTGACTTCCAAGTTCAAATGTGCCTTATATCTCCTTTCCCTAATAGGAAGTTTATATAATCTTTTTTCTCCCCTGGACTGGATTTTATGTACCTTCTGTGTTTTTTCAGTCACACCTGTTGTGGCTTATAACATTTATCCAGTGCTCTTTCAAGTATAACTATGCATAATTGCTGAGATAAATATAAAATAAATACATATTTAGTGGTTCTTTGTATGCACAGCTAAACTGCCCTCATTAAGTCACATTACTCAGGGTCAGATTCTATTTTATGATAGACACAAGGGAACAATTTAAGCAAGGAAATTACCAAGCAGTCTTGTCTGAAGGCGGGAAAGCCATCGGGCTGCACATGTGCCTGGAATGAGAGCCAGGCCGGCCTCTGCTCCTGTGACACATTCTTGTCCAGACAATCAGGAACCCCCTAAACAATTTCCTAGAAATGGGAGGGCCTAAGGTGTCTATTAAAAATGGTTTCAATGAATACACTCTACCACAGGTGCTCTCTCTCTAGAGTATGGAAACTTTATGAAGAATTCTACCACTTTCACCTTCCTGTTGCTACTGCCAGCATCAGAGCCACCAAGGTATTTTCTATGGATTGTTTAGTAACTTTTGTTTTGGTTTTCGTGATCCCACCATGTTTCAGCCAACCATCCGTAACCTAGTGATGGCATAAAACATTAATGCACCATGTCATTCTTGTGCTCCAAGCCCTCTTATAATTTCCTGTATTCCAGAATAAAAGGTTGAGGCTTCCAAATTGCCAACATGGCCCCAGTCAGTACAGTCCCTCCCCTCTGGCCACAGGTCCCTCCCTGACCCTGTGTCTTCTGGCTCATTCTTCCCCACTTTCATTGGCCTCCTGGCAGTTTCTCAAACACACAAGGCCTGTTCCCCTAAATGCAGCAATCTGCTGACTCACTCTCTCACCTGCTTGGTGACAACTCCTAGACCTCACATCTCATCAACACTACTTGGGATTAAACTTTCATTCACACATTCTTTCTCCAACTTTTTGCTTTATTATTATTATCAGAGAGAATTTAATACAATATACTATATTTTAATAACATATCTATCTACATAGTTTTTCACTTTTGGAATTCCCCTACTCAAAACAAAACCCCTGAGGGTGCAAATATGTTTTGATGGTGTAGCTGCTCCATCCTGACAACAGTGCTTGGAACAAAATAGACATCCATTGCCTATTTATCTAAAGAATGTATCCATAGGTGCTATGCTCAAACTTTAAAAAAGATTTTGTGTACTTTTGTAAAACATGTCTTAAAGCTGAAAATACAAAACAAGTAAAGAAGAATTCTTACCGTCACAACACTAGCTAATACTTATATGGCATTTCTTCTATGCCAGCCTTTATTCCAAGAACATTACCTATGTTTAAACAATTTATCTCCACAAAAAAACCAGCTATAATTATTTTTATTTTCCTAGTTATACATATGTGGAATTGAGGTACAGAGAGATTAGGACACTCGCCCACTGTCACATAGTGGGAGGCCACTAGTTTGCTCATTGTCTTCCTTTAATGGTTACATAAAAGGGTGATGTCTGCCACACTCACACTCACAAAACCTCTGGGGTTCCCAAGGACCCAGTTAACAACCACCTGTCTGTGGCCTGATCTGACCACACCGGTCTTTTCATACTTGTAAATTCATGTATTTGTAATTATCCTTTCATTTGGAATGTCACTTTCATCTCATCTGCCTGGAAAACCACAGCTCATTTTTCATGGGTTCATTATGGTCAGGCTTTCCTGTGACACCCTACAGAGTTAATTTGTTCTTTAATAAAGTGTGCACATTTATTAATGCAGTTTTCACATTGACTTCCTGTTTCTTGGTTATAAATTCTAATTCCTCTCCTAGACCAGGTGGTCCATGAGGTACGTGGGGTCTGGGAGGGTGATTCCCAGGTCAGTGTTCCCTCTGCATCTGGAACCCAGCAGCGTGCCAGAAAACCTGAGACTTTCAGCAAATGCTCCTGGATGTGTACTGAACTTATTTGTCAAAATCACAAACCTGGAGAAGAGAAAAGATAGATTTGCACTTATTCTGTTATGAGATAGTGATGATTTCATGTGACAATCTTGCTTCTCTCTGCTTCTTTCACTTAAGATACTTAACAAACTATTAAAATTCATTATCTCTTCTCATCCCTGTTCCTGTCATGTCTTTATGGCAACTTCCAAAACAAAACCAGGCATTCAACATTCCCCTCAGCTGGAGTACTGAAAACAATGGGCATCTAAGCCTAGCTCGAGGGTTGTGGGGACCAGTGAGGATGGTGTTCTCTGCCAGTGGGTGAGGGAGAAGCCCTAACTGGTTCATGCAATCGTGGCTCTGTATTGGTATCCAGCACGGGAGGCCCAGAGGAGGCCCAGTTCCATGCCTGCTTCATGGGTCAGGATGACCAAAGCAGTTTCCATGCCTTTCCCACTGAAACACAACATCCAATTTAGAAGGAGAAGAGGATTTCCTTTAGTTCATCTGTTTTTCTTGAAGAGATGTCAGATAAAAAAACAAATTCTTTTTTCTTCCTTGTTATGAAGACTTATACACATAGATCATGAATACATTTATGCATTTGATTCTGATCTGGTTAGGAAAAGACTATAGGAGATGTTTATAACACTGAGGGAAGAGTTTCAAGCATCTCACAGTTCAGGCAGAAAAGGGCTGTTCTTTCATAAGGAGGAGTAAGAAGGGAGAAAATTTTACAGACCTGCAGAAATGGGATGAGCAGGGTGGTGTGATTGCAGGGTAGATGGTAGTGTTTATCTGGAGGCCAGCCTATTCTTAGGAGGCATGTTTAGAGGGATTGTGTGCAACTCAGGCAGAGGCCGGGCCAAAGTCCAGGAGCCTGGAGGAAGAAGAGAAGCTTCCCTGATGTTGGTCCAAGTCTATGCAGCAAATGTTTTGTCCAGATTGGTCAGTAGGCACCAGTAGTTCGGCTGACATTTTTTATAAGGGAAAGAATGGACAAAGAATTTTGTGAAGCTATGTCTGGCCTAGTCATAGGTAAATAAGGAGGCATCTAAGTCAAATGCATCTAATATTTTATGCAGAAGCTGTTTCTCATAATTTAAATGGTAGGGAATGTCTTTAATCATGACTGCTGTCCGGAATTACAGGGTCCAGGTGAAGTACAACATTATCAGAGAGAAATCTCTTTCTCAGAAGTTCATGAAGATGACAACCTCTCAGCACTCACTGGGTAAATCTGAGGGGCTTTAATGGCAGAGAAATCGGGAACGGGAATGTTGAACATTTTCAGTGGTTACAAGGAGACAAAGGCTCTGCCAGAATATGGGGAAAGGTGGGCAGATGTGGAGAACAGCTCTAAGGAGGAACTAGAGGGCCCACCACAGTTAGCAAACATGACCTCCCCTTCTTTATCAAAAGAGTCTTTCTGGGCAGCATGGACGAGGGAGCAGGGTGCAAGCCCTGGTACCTTTAGGTGGTGCCCATCCATAGCTCTTAGCACAGAGCTTGCCACACAGAGGACACACAGTTCATATGCTCTGAGAAAGGCAGATTGCAGGAAAGTGACCAAAACCCTGAAATTGAACCATCATAGGATCAATGAAAGCTAGCTAATTTGTCACTGAATTCTCAATATTTACATTTTCTTGTCAGGGTCTCAAATTATTAATTAATGATTACGTAAAAATGAGTCTTCTTGCAATTATGTAACTCTAGCCACATTCCAATAGCAAGAATTTCTTTCAGTGCCCCTTAAAGTCCAGTAGAGCTTCCACTAAATTTTAACGAGGACTATAAGCAATGCAAATTTATCATTCCACAGTGTACATAGAATAATGTACAAAACCACCCATCTGGAGTTTGAAGTCTTCCTTTTGATTGTTCCCAGGTTATCTTTCTGGCCAGATCTCCAATTTTCTCCCTCCTAGGTGGAGGCCAAACAGTATCTTCTCCCATTCATTTATTCATTCAACAAACATTGTCTGAGGACCTACAACATGTCAGGTAACCTTATAGACCCTTTTCATGCATCAACAAAAGGGGTCTGACATTGTAGTGATGAAAGGTAGACCGTAAACAATGAATTTAATAAATAAGCAAAGTTGATGGCATTTTAGAAGACTCTTTGTGTGTAGAAAGACAAAAAGGAAAAGGTGAAACAGCTAAGGATATTAGTTTGGGCAGGCAGCAGACGACATAATTAAATAGTGTCACCTCACTGAGAGCCTGCAACTAAAGCAAAGACTTGTCACCAAGCAGGTTTCTGGGGGAAAACAGTTCCAAGTTGAGGATAGAGGTAATCAAAGGTGTGGGGTGGATGTGCACCTGCATGTGTGAGGTGCAGGAAGTCCGGTATGTGTGAGCAGGGTCAGGCCAACCCAGGGTGGGAAGGAAGGCAGAGAGGTACATCAGCCCGACCAGGGGGGAGGGAGCTCACAGACTCATCATGTCCTCTGAGTAAATGGCGTGGCATTTGGCATAAGGGAGATGACACCCATCTTGAAAGGCTCCATCCGTCTGGCCTGTTGAGAACAGATTGTGGCAGGGACAAGAATAGAAGCAGGAGACTTACCAGAAGGCCACCCCATCATGAGAGGGTGGCTATGGCTGTGCCAGTGGTGGGAGATGTGGTTAGGGATGGACAGGCCCTGATTTTGAGGCAGCAGCAACTGGACTTCCTGATGGCTTGGACATGGGCTGTAGAAGAAAGAGAAGAGTCTAGGGGTGACCCTCAGACTTTTGGCCTGAACAGGACACAGAACTCTCAAGAAAGAAGAGGCTGCAGGAGGAGCAATTTTGGACACAATGTCCTTGAGACTCTCCTGCAGGGGAAATGCGGTGTCCTCCGTGTTTACCGTTCCTGTGTCTCAGCTTGCACTGATCACTCTGTGCAGAATTCCCTGTCTCCCACCCTTTCTTGTCCGCTCACTTATACATTAAAGTCTAGATCAAACATTATTGCTTATGGGTGCCATTCTTCATACCTAACTTTCCCGTGGGAACAAAACAACCCAAACTGAACAATAAATGCTCCTCAATTTAACCTGGGTAACTTTCATTCATTCATCCATTCAGTAGTGATTGAGCACCACCAAGCCACACACCCTTTTCTAAAAGTTGCAGATCCCGTGAGAAAGAAGACTAGTAAGATCGCTGTCTTTGTGGAAACTTGAGTTGGAAGAAAGATAAGAAAATCAAGAAAAAAAATAGGAAAGACACTTCAGACAAGAGCTGTAAAGAGACCATGGCTTTGAACAGCAGAATGCCTAGGGATGAAGGGGCACCCTATAGGTCTAATCGGAGAAAAGCGTTCTAAGGAAGTGATAGAAGGGATGAGACAGGAAGACTGGGACGGTGCTGGGCATGCACAGATGAGGATCTTGGGGTGTGGGGAGCTATCCAAGCAAAGGGAAAAGAAAAAAAGGCTTGCAGGACAGTGACGATGAAGTTTAACAGCTGAGGACAGGGGACAAAGCAGGAGATGAGAAGAGAGAGCTGGCATCAGACCAGATTGCCCCATGGGCTGGGAGCCACATGGAAGAGTTTGGATTTTGTTCCTGAAGGTGTAAGAAAGCCAGCTCCCTTCCTGATGATAGGGCATAGGTATGATTGTGAATACACATGAGTATTTTATTTCTAGCAAACATCATGGAGATGTAATCATGACTCACAAGCAACCAATTATTACTTGTTTCAGGTGAACTCCTCCCATATGCCCTGGAAATGCCATCCCCCAATCCTCACAAAACCTTGCCATACACCATCAGATGTATGAAGGTGAGACTCAGGTGCAGATGACTCACAGAGCTTACAGTGAGGGCAGAGCTCCAGCCTGGGCCAGCCCCACACCGGAGGGAGCCCAGTAATAATCTCCAGGTCTTTCCTAAGCCCAGTCTGCTCCCCCAGGACAAGTGCTGCTTCCTGCGCACCCGGCTCCGGCCTCTGTGCACAGTTCTCAGTGTAATTAGGCATATAATGAACACTTATGTTGAGCAAGATAATACTTTTTCTAAAAGGAATAATGAATATATGGAATAAGTTGTTGAACAAAGAGAATCTACTGGGGCATGTGAAATTAAAATGTTGCCAGAAGGTCAAAATTAATTTTGGAAACATTGGTGGAACGGAGAGTTTTACAAAGAGAAAATTGAGAAAATAAAAACTGCATGAGCTCGATGAATAAAAAGGGCAAAACATCTATCCAGAGGTCTTTTGCCTTTGCTGGAATTCATTAACTTTTATTTTGGCTTCAGCTGTTTGGAAAAGTTCTGCCTGGAGGAATTCCTTAATTTGGACTTAATGTGGCCTGTGGAGGCAGAGTGAGGCTTGCAGGGGCTCCGAGGCTGAGCAGATGCTGGGGAGAGCCTGAGACCAGCCAGGGGCATCTAGAATCAATGGGCTGCTACTGGGGGCAGAGCAATGGGGAAGGGCTTTTTAATGTTGGACGGTGGGATAATGACTGCCCAGGAGCCAGAATCAATCTTTTCCACAAAGACAGATGCCCTCAAAAAACACAGCACCCTGAGAGTTTAATATTTCTCTCCTTTGCATTTGTCTCTGGCAAGTGACAAAGAATCACCACTACTACTGCTTGTCAACTACAGGTTCAGTTCTCAGGATTTTAAGTGTAATTTTGACCTCTCCCATCACCATTTAAATAGTACTTGAGGAGATGTAATATTTAGCTTGATTTAGTCACTCCACAATGTATATTTATATTATAGCATCACTTTGTATGCCCTAAATATACACAATAATTTGTCAATATTCATTTTTAAAAGCTTTTCTAAATTGTTTTAAAAAATTCTTTAACTTAAAAAAAAATGTAAAGTTTCCATATTTTCCATATTACACGTCTGTGTATGGAAAAAGAAGAATCCCTTCACAAAATGCCACACAAGCACATTATTTTGTACCACATCACATTTTCTTTGCTATTTTATTATGTATTGACAGTTCATTGACCTGTATACAAATTCTTATTGGTGCTGTTTATTTTTTTAATTTGTGGAAATTCTCGTTACCTACATTATAAAATGATTATCCAGTAGAACATAGGGATTAAAAGTACCTTTTCTGAAGCCAGGGAGTTTAACTTTGAGAAGTGGTTCCAATATTTCTTAGCAATATTTCTCTGGGAAAGCAGAGATACTACATAGTTAGTTCCTGGGTGGAAAGTGCTTCATAAAAAAATCCTCTCTCTTTAATAATAAGTGTTATTATGGTTATTTATAAAATACAGTCATATAAATTCTCTATGGTTAAAGATTCTAATATAAGAAAAAGTCATGTTCCTGTTAAAGACTTGTAAAAATATAATTGTCCTAATTTTAATCACAATTCTTTTTCTACATGATGTAGAAGGTGATACCAGTTCTTGATATTCTGTGCATACTAATCCTTGGACTTTCTACTGAAAACAACTGAAAATTTTTAGCTAGGACTCTAGAATGTGCACATTCTATACTACATGAACTATAAGTGATGAAGAGCTAATACCTTTGAGAGCAGCCCCCTACCAACTTCACAGTTGGAGGACAAATAAATCCCAAGATTTCTGGTTGCTTGGTTCAAACAACTCTGCCGCATACTTTGTGCACTCAGTAAGAAATCTCTAGGAGCAGTGAGCCCCACTTGCCCATTAAGTAGTTTCTTCTAAGTTTAGGCACTTAACTATCATGTTCTGGAAATACTCGTCCTACTCATTTACTCATGAGAAAAGAAAATGTATATCCCCATGAATATTGACAGCAGCTTTATTCATAACCACTACAATCTGGAAACAACCTAACCATTCTTCAACTAACTGATGAATGGCAAAATGTGGTAGTGTGTCCTTATAATGGAATACTACTCAGCAATTAAAAATAAGAACTATGGCTGGGTGTGATGGCTCGACTGTAATCCCAACACTTTTGGAGGCTGGAGGGGAGGAAGGAATCATTTGAGACCAGGAGTTTGTGACCATCCTGGGGAATATAGTGAGATCTCATCTCTATATAATTAAAAAAAATAGCCATGCATTGTGGCATACCCTTAGTACCAGCTGCTAGGAAGGCTTAGCCAGGAGAATAGATGGAGTTTGGTAGCAAGAGTGTGCAGTGAGCTGTGATCGTGCTACTCCATCCTGGGCAACAGAGAGAGACCCTGTCTTACAAAAGAAGGAGAAGAACTATGATTCATGTAACAACATCATTTGATTTTACATACATTATATTAAGTGAAGAAACCAGACTCAAAAGCTATGTAACAATTTGGAAAAGGTAAAATTATAGGTAAATAGAATAGATAAGTGGTACCCAAGGACTGGGGAATTGAATAGAAAGAGAAAAATGATGGAAATTTGGGAGGATAATGAAAATATACTATATCTTTATTGTGGCTATGGTACCACAACTATGTGCACAGAACTGTAAGCTGAAAGGGTTGAATTTCACCCTGTTTAAGTTAAACCTCACTGAACCTGATCTATTTTTAGGATAAAGAGGTAGCCTACTCACCAACCTTTTTTTAGTGGATTCCCTCCATTGTCTATCTCACATCCTTGCTCCTTGTAGTGCCCTTCTTGGAATCATTTCTCAAATGAACAACTTGCACACATTCTTGATTCAGAAGCTACATCTAGGGAAACCCAATTGAAGATGGACATTACTGATGCTTAACACATATTTTTCTATTTTGTCACACTTGTTTTAAACATAAATTATGGTGATCACAGAGTATTTGAGAAAATATCATAATTTACTTTATTAATCCCCTGAGGTTGGGCAATGTATTGTTTCCCAATTTTGACATCAATAATATTGGTGTAATGAATAAATATCTTTGTTTAAAAAGGTTTTTTAAAAATCCAGTATAATTTTCACAGTTAAATTCTCAAACAAGAAATTTCTGGGCCATAAAATACAAGCTCTTAATTATTTCTTGAGTACCGACTATGAAACTTAGTCGGCAAAATAGAATTCTCCAATTCTTCATATCATTTTCAAAAAGTTCTCATTGTATTTAACCTATGCTCATTTCAAAGAATAAATTCAATTCCTGTTACCAACTTAAACTTGGGAGGAAGAATATCATGGTGGTTAAGAATCCTAACTTGGGAGCTAGTTAGTTACATCTTAGCACTGTCTCTTAGTTTTTATTGCCATTTTTTTTAGTTTGACATAGGACCCTTCCAGGAAAGACTTATTGGAAAGCTTCCAGTTGTATATCCCCAGAAGTTATTACCTACTCTTCTATACTTCTGCAGCACAATGTCTAAGCTTCTGGGTATCATTTGTAACACACAGACAACTAGACAGAATAACAATCATGTCTATTTGTATATTGCAGCTTACTTACCTAATCAATGGCTAGAACACAGTGCAAATTGAACCTGTATTTAAGAAAATGGTAATATCCAGGCAAATCTTGCTCAGAAATAAAGATAATTATACTGGTATCACTAAAAGCAAGGAATTCATTGATTACCTATACCTACAAAACTCTTTACATGAACATTATTCAGTCATGATAAGAGAATTGCCAGCTCAATTTATGGGTGTAGTGGGTTGAATAGTGTCCCCCCAAAATATATGTCCACTCAGAGCCTAAGAATGTGACCTTATTAAGAAATAACTTGTTTGCAGATGTTAGCCATCTAAAGGTGAAATCTTCCTGGATTTAGGGCATCTCCTAAATCCAGTGAATGATATCCTCACAAGAAAAGGAACAGATACACAGACTCAAGGAAGAAGCACAAGTGAAGATGGAGGCGGACATGGGAGTGGTACCGCTAGCAAGGTAAGGAAGGTTGGGAGCTTTTGAAGCTGAATAGAGTCAGGAAGGTTTTTTCCCTGGGGCCTGTGCTCGGAGTGAGGCCCTGCTGCCACCTTGATTTTAGACTCAGCCTCAAAAACTGTGAGAAAATAAATAAATTCCTTTTATTTAACAAAAGATGAAAAGTCTCTACCTTTTTTATGGCTGAATAGTATTTGATAGCGTACATTTACAGCAGTTTATTAATCCATTCTTGGGTTGATGGGCATTTAGGTTGTTTCCACATCTTGGTGATTGTAAATTAAGCTGCAATAAACAATCTAGTGGAAATGTCCTAATGATAAGATGATTTTTTTCTTCTGGGTAGATGCCTAGTAATGAGATTGTGGGATCAAATTCAAAGTCTATTTTGAGTTCATTGAGCATTCTCTATACTTCTTTCCAATTTCTTTTATTTTAAGTCACTAAGTCTGTAGTAACTTCTATGGCCACCTCAGAAACTAATACAACAGTGATGGAAACTGATCCTCTGAGCACTTCAATTTGCTTTTCTGCACCTCTGTTTTCATGCTAATGCAGCTTGGGTTTCCCTGGCTTTCCAGGACAACCACCACATCTGGTGCAGACCTGCCCAGGTTGCAGGGATGGACGTTAGACGTCTTCCAGCACATGCAGACAACAGGGTGAACAGCAACTAAATGATGGCTTTAAAAGTAGTTCCAAGTGGTTTATTCTTCTTTTATTTTAGCAACAGTTTATGTTAAAACTTCTCAGGCCCAGTTAAAAACTGTACTCCTTTCACAGTGACATTGTTATGGCAAAGAATATAATCAGCTGGCCTTGCAACATTTGTTTTCCTGGCCTAACAAAAGTACCACCACATTCACCAGCCAACCAGTCACCTATCTATCTCACCTTGTGAATCCCACTGTAGAACAGAAGCACACACCCAGTTATGTTAACACCTCCTATCTCTTCCCATCAGAAATGTCAGATAAATAGGACCTGTTTTTCAAAATCTCAGTCACAAAATGATGGGGCATTTTCCCCCCTATTTTTGAGAGAGACATTGCTCCTCAACATGTAAATAACTAATAATTTAGAGCATTTGAAAATTTTTAGACTGATTTCTTTCATTTCAAGCAATAGAATGACTATTTTAGTTATTTTTCTCCACCCAGAATATGGCCTGTACAGATGTGACTCACATATTTGCCATTGTGAAGGAAAGGTTTGGTTTGGTAGAATGTAAGTTTGCAGATGTCATTTCCTACAGAATTGTTATAAAAGGTTTGACTCTTGGGCCACAGATTGTATTTTGTTCTGAACATACATCTAATAGTTTCAATTTCCTAGCATTGTTCAGATGTTACTAAATTATCTTGTTCTATTCAACTTCTCTTTCAACCCTCCCTTTCCCCTTCCAACAGGGGATGAACTAGTCAGAAAGGAAAGTCATTGAGACAGCCTGGGCTTCCACATGGGAGTCCCTTAACATGACTTGGCTTCTGAAGCCAGTACAATTAGAGGACAAGTGAAGATGAAGAGAAAAACAGAAGCAAACTTCAAACAGAGAAAAAAACAAATACAGGTGTGATACTTGAGTAACATCATTATTTTAAGGCTAATGACGGTAATTTACCACTTCCTATTACCAGGAAAGTGAGAATTACTTGTTTAGAGTGTGGACACTGTGAGTGACTGTAAGATATTGTATACATCATTAGCCCCAGAGCCTCCATTTTCATGTCCATGAGTTAAGAAGAATAGATACTCCATGAAAATGGAGCAAGTTTCAGCTATGGAATTATAACTAAGAACACCTAGTGCCATAATATAATACGTTGAGAACTCAATAAATAATAATAAAATTCTCAATTTCATCAGCTGTAACTCCTGAGTTCTACAAAATAAATCCAATAATAATAGAATAGTAAAAATAGGTTTTAGTGCCCACTATAGAAAAATCTTAAATTTCAACCCTTTGGCTGAGTGCTCCTCAGAAAAACCATTTAGTTAGGAGGAAGCCTTAACCACCAGCTATTTTTTATTGTACATCTTCTATAAACTAGACACTGTGTGGTATTCCATTCTAGGATCACTCACTGTGGATAGCCTAAGTAGAATTTCCTTTACTGGATCAAGAATTGCCCTTATCTTCAACAAAGACCTTGGATCTAACCTGGAAACCTCACTGCTCCATGCCATGAAGACTCATGAACTTTTCCAAAGCTCCAAGCTTATTTAGATGAGCTTCCATCTTCATGTTCAACCCAACTTACAGTTTCAAGCTGGGGCCCTGATACTTAGGTTTTATGTAGATTCACAATAGGGAAATGGTATTGATCTTATCTCAATAGGAAGAATGATTGTATCCTCAGAAATTCATCTGCAAATGTGAACCCTTGGAACAGTAAAGATACAATGATCTAACTTCTAAGGCAGGGAAATGGAGTGATACTACCTTACCCAAAATCATTTTTTGCATAGATTCTCTAACACTGTGCTGGTGGCAAATCCAGTGTGTATTTTCTAGCCTCAGCATAACCTCACTGCAGGGTTACACTGCAAACATCCACTCCCTTTGTAAAGTCCTTTCTTTGCATGTCTTCACTCACAGCCACACACACACACACACACACACACACACACACACACATTTCCTCCAACCTTGCCAATGCTCCTTCCCTAGTGCCTTCTTCTTTACCTACTGTGTTCCTCAGAATTCAGTCCTGCCTTAATACTTATCTCTATTTTCCCCACATAACCTCTCTGGGTGATCAAACACATCCCAGTAATATAATCTGTAAATGGAATTTTCTCATCAGTGTATTATAGTGAAATGTTGTGCTCTAGCATCTGATGTTGCTTCCATAAGACATATCCTCATGTACTTCTTGGATTTCTTTTAATATACATTATAATTTCAAACAAAATTTTCAAGAATTTATGAAATTTTTCAAACATACAATAGAGAGTGATGAACCCATCATTTACCTTCTATAACTATCTAGAAAAATGAGAGCTCCCTCAAATGTATTCCATCTAAGCTTTTATTTACCACTACAACAGAAAGCCTGGGCAGCATCACTACTTCTTAAGAAAAAGAAACATAAATATTATCACTAATTCCTTCTCTTCACACCTTCATTATTATTAATTACCATTATCATAACTCCCACACACATCTTAAAAATGTGAACTTTGCTCTCTATACAATAACAGAACCATAGAGTAGAATCTGACCACCAGTGTTTCCTCTAGGCTTTCTGAAGAAATCTCCCAGCTGCTCCCTTCCTTCAGGCATGTGCAGTCTTTCTAGACTCCACTAAGTCATTGTCCTACAATAGAACTCAAGCCACTGGCAATGGCCAACAGCTTTTTCTATTAAGGTCCTTTTTCACTCTCCATGTTCAGCCTGTGTCCTTCCCCAATTTGCTTGTTACACTCCAGACTTAGAGATTATCTTTCACTCCTAGGAAAGTTAAAGCTCTTTCCACATTAAGGCAAACTGTGGTCATTTTGACATGTGTTCATTTGCCCTTACTTGAATACATGTTACTCAAGTTTTGGCTAGGTCTTATTTACTCTTAAACAGTTACCTTAATATTTTCTGGTTTTTGAAATATCCAAATTATCTAAAGTGCCTCTCATTACCTTCCACAAAGACCAAGAACAGAACCTAGAAACCTCCATTCTCCACACCATGAACACCCGTGAGCTTTTCTCACGTGCTGTCAGGCTTATCGATTTTATCCTCAGTCATTGTCTGCATTAATTACTGTATATACTCGAGTATAAGCTGACCTGAGTATAAGCTTTCCCCTGAATGTTACCCTAAAAACTGGGAAAACTTAGTGACTCGAGTATAAGCCGAGGTGGAAAATGCAGCAGCCACTGGTAAATTTCAAAAATAAAAATATATACCCAAAACAATTACAATAATTGAGGGATCAGTAGGTTAAATTCTTTTCAATATTTATTGCTA
>CAUYPK010027628.1:0-11525 GCA_963574355.1 Loris lydekkerianus
TGTAGCTACTTGGGAGGCAGAAGCAGGAGAATCGCTTGAGCCCAGGAGTTGGAGGTTGCTGTGAGCTGTGATGCCACAGCACTCTACCCAGGGTGACAGCTTGAGGCTCTGTCTCAAAAAAAAAAAAAAAAAAAAAAAAAAGTTTAGAGTAAATAGATTATATTTTTTATATAAATAAGCTCAATAATGAATGTGATGCTCTGTTGTGGAGGAGTATATGTAAGAAGTAGATATTATATAGCAGGCAAAGTGTTAAATGGTATATGTTTAAGGGTAGAAAGTAACTGCAGGGATGATTTTGGTAAAAAAAAAAAACAAAAAAACTACAGAAGGAGGAAATATCTGGTTAGGATTTAAAGGATAAGTAGAAATTTACCAAGCAGAATGAGTGGGACCTGGGACAGAGCATCCTAGGCGGAGTGATTAGCAGATATACAAAGCCAAAGCACTAGCAGGATACAGTTTGATATTGCAGATGCCTGACAGATAGGAAGAGATCAGATTGATAAAGAGCTTGGGCTTTGCTCTGCGGGCAGTGGAAAGTCTTTGAATTATTTTAAAATGAGGAGCTATATAGTCAGATTTAAAAGACCATTTAGGTCTTTATAAAAGGGATTTAGAATTTTCATTGACTACTTACATGAGATTATGCACTTAACTTTACTAGCCTTGAAGTGGATCCAGCAGGGGTTTTTTCTCTTGTTTATATCTTTTTCTGAGGAGTAATTGGGAAGATTAACTGTGATACCAGAGCCTATTTATTTTAGGGTAGACTATATGAATATATTTGACCATTAGTTAAATAGAGTTCATGACTTGATCTAGGATTCTAACCAGCACTATTGTTACAAATGAACATAGGGAATTCAGTTATTGTAATTAGATATTACAGTGATATGCAGTGTCATGAATTGGAAAAATCTATTTTATTTCATAGTGGTGTTTTTTTAAATGTATGCTTCTTATGATGAATAAAGCATGATAAAATTGCTCTAATTTGTAAATTAGGAAAACATTTAAAAGTAACATTTTAAAAAGCCATAATGATAATTATTTTTTCTTTTCAGGACATGTGAACTTATATACCTGGCACAACCCAGTAATTCGTAAGTAGTTCAGAGCATGTTATTTTTCATTTTTTGAAAAGATTTTTCTGGAATAATCTCAGACATACTGATAACATTAGGGCTAGTTGGTATGATCATAGCATGCTACTTCATGGGTTAGGTGCATAGATTTAAGTCCTAGATAGATTATTGATCTTCTCAAAAAGAAAATGGCATAAAATATATACTTACAAGGGAGAACTAATAAGGTGGAAATTGATTGAGAGCATCCTTATCTCCGGCTGTGGGAAAAATAGAAATTTATTGACTAAATCTTTATTGAGGGTCTGTTGCAGGCACTTTATTAATTAAGACTCAGCATAATCTTTGCGTGAGAATAAGTATAAAGGTCTACATTAAAATTCCCAAATTGTTATTTTAAATGTATAATACTTGCTCTAACAGCATACCCATGTTGTGTTCCAGAGTTTTTCCTTAGAAACAGAATGAGTATGTGAGATTTTCTACCCCTTTAAAGATGATTGATCTAAAGGAGAATTGTATATTCATTGATTGACAGGAATTTGTTAATTCTAACAAGTGAATGTGGAAAAATGTCAAGGCAAGGTGTTAAATTAGCAAACTAGAGTCACCTAAGCCTTCATTTTACTGCTTACAGTGTTGATTTTAATTAGAAAACGAAGAGCAAAAAGTATTAAGGTAATTTAAAACCAAGTATATTTTTTTGTCCATGTCCTTTATATACTTTTAGATTAGAATTGAGATATTCAGTATTTCCTTTATGATAGTGTGCTATTCTATGTGCTAAATATAATACCTTGGTAGAAATATTAAGTGAATTGATATAAATTAAATGTAGGGATAAATTATGCATTTAAAAACTGTATTCTATTATTCATTTAGCTCAAGTCTGGTTTTCTTTTTTTAAAAAATGACAACCACAAAACACCCCAAAGGTATCAGTTGGAAAACTTTCTGTCAGAATTACATTTTTCTTGTTTTTTCTGCTTTCTATTTGTTTACTAGGATATCTACTGAAATAAATTCTATGTTGGTGCTAAAAATTTCTTGGATCACATTTTTATTAGCCAAAGGTAAATTCATTATATTTATTTCATGATAATGCTTCAAATGTAATAATTGACTTTTTTTGAACTAAATCCTCAAATTTTTATTCACACCTCCCACCTGCTCCATTCTCTGTGTGGCTTATTAACTGTTACCAAGTTCTTGTAATTCTGTATTAGAATTGGAAATGTTTCATTTCGTTCCTATTTCTAATATTTCATCTTTCCTTCCTTCCTTCTTTTAAAAGACTAATGAAGTTACTATATTTTTATAAAAATGATATTTGTTCATGATAAATAATTCAAACAGTACAAGACACAAAGAAAAATTATCAAAGCCTGGAAGTAATTATTATTAACATTATGTGACTATCATTCCACACATATCTTTATATATACATTTTGATTAAAAAGGTGGATAGATGAGTGTATTTGCAAATAGATATAATTTTCTAAAAAATAGGATCATGCTATGGTGCTACCTTTAAAATATAAAAATTAATTTTACTCAGATTTTACAGAGGAAAAAAAAACAAGAGAAATGGAAAGAATTGTTTAATTTATATAAGTGTTTTGTCTCTGTAAGTTGTATTACTTTTAAGAAATATTTCCTTAAGATTATGAAAAAGCATTATGAGAAAATTAAGGGGTTAGAATCTTAACTTTGTGTTTTGATTTAAAATAATGTACATTTATCTGCTTTGAAGAAGCAGTATCCTTATTCTCCTCTTTTCCCATTCTCTGATAGTTCATTTCATTAATGTTACATTATCAAAGTTTATAATATTAACATTTTGTTCTGTAAATTATAATAATTATTGTACTTGTTTATCCTCACTTCTGTATTAAAATGGATTCTGAGCTTATAACCCCTGTATCTTAGCTTCTCCATTTCTGAGTTTTTAATTTTGTTTTTCCTCTTAGCTGGCTAGATTTTACCATCAAGGAATTGTTAAAATAAACTTTTGTGTTGTTGTGTTCCCTGTGTTTGACATGTTTGTGAATCATGTCTATAGCCTCATGTCCATAGCCTTTATATTTGAAGGACAGCTTGGCCATGTATCCTTCTCTTAGGTCATGCTCTGTGTCCCTGAGGACAATATTTTATGGCATTGAACCTTGCTATTGAGAACTCATGCAGCATGGCTGGCCTGTTGTGCAGTGGTGCTTATAACTAATTGATCACACTAACAAGTTAGATATTTCTTTCTTTGTTCTCCACTCCCATTGCTTCATTTGACTAGCCTAAAAAAGGGAAGAAATCTAAGACAACTTTAATTTCCCCTTCCCATTTACTTCCTGAATACTTGAAGAGTTCTTTTTGTTTTATTTTAATTTTTTTATTAGCTCATAATTGTGTACATTACTGCATTTATGGGATACAATGTGCTGATTTTATATGCAATTTGGAATGGTTTACATCAGGTTTAATACTTTAGAACATCTCTTTGATCTCTTTTATTATTCTGTAATAGAGGGTTTATTTTAATGCCAAATCTCTTTTTATACTGAAGATTCTGTTTTTCATTTCAGAAAATCTTAATATACTGTATTTTTAAATGTTATTCTGTTAATTAAGTTCTGCTATACTGTTGTGTTTCAGGAACACCATCCTGCGTTGGATTGCTTCTGCCCTCCTTATTTATTATCTTCTCTCATATTATTCTAATCTTTTTTCTTTTTCTTACATAAATGTATATATTTTTTCATCTCAAGCCTTTCTTCTGTTTTGAGCTAAACTGTTTTTGTAATGGTGTTATTTGGTCCTCAGTTTTCTCTTAGCTTGACTAGATCCTTTTATTGTATATAATTTGAATTCACTTAGTTCTTAGTGCAAGAATTCATGGGGTATTTTCTTTTTTTAGGGATTTCTTCCAGATTGGTTTCTTTGTCTGATTTTCACCTTCTTGTGTTGTGATTCGCCTTTTCTTTTCTGTAATATGTTTACATGCTCACTGTGCTTCTCCCCTCATCTTGCTAAGACTATATGTGAGTAACTCTGACTGAATGTTTTGTTTTCTCCTGTATGTTGTGAGTGAATCTCCTTCATTCTGCACTTAATCTGTGACTTGTGTCCCCAAAGAACTACAATATGAGAGGGAATTTTTATCAGACCTACTTTTAGTCAGAAGGCAAGGGAGAAAATATAGCATACATCTGATTGATGTGAGCCTTTGATGTTCTGAGTGTTTGATAGAATAAACTCTGTAACAAAACAGTCTCAGTGGTAGTTCCTTTTTTTTCTCTAACAGGACTATGCTGAAATTCAGATTCTTCTCATTTCAACATGGTATACGGGAGTCTGTTAGTCACAAAGTTCACAGCAGTTGTTTACTTCCTCCATTTTACCTTTCTCTCATAACTAACTTCTAGTCCTTGAAGAAGAAAAAGATGGGGATGCCCCCTGGGTTAGTATTCTCAAACTTGGTATGGAGAATACTAAGGAGCACTTACCTAGTACATATTTTCCCTCTTTCATTTTTTTAGATATTAAAAGAGGGATACTTTCATCTGACTTCACTCTACTGTTTTTTACTTAGAAATGCCTGTAATTTCATAAAAAGTTACTGCTGAGTATATTGTAAACATTTTTTGCATTCTAATCTATGAATATAGAAAACCCGCTTCATGCAGGGTTACCTGTCTTCTTTCTCTTCTCTTTCTGCACTTACTTTGTTAATCTTACTACTGGTTTAGCAATCAGAAGATAGAAAATGAATCAACTTGAGCTTCTCTTTTTAAAGTAATACCTATAGAGCCCTAAGCAAATGTGTTATAACTGTATTTGATTATGATATAGCTGTATAGCTGTATAGCTACACTTTGCTTTCTCAGATATCCTATGCATTTATTTTCTCAGAGCCTCTGCTTGTACATATGTTACATTAACTTTAAAAGTTTTGTGCTAAATAATTGTATTTCAGATGACTTTATCATTATATACTCACTTTGTTATTTCTTAATGGCTTTTGATATTACATTGGATGGGGATTAAAATTGAAAAGATATAAGCTGTCATAAATAATTAGAATAAAGATGAGCATGTATCCTACTTTAAAATTATTTTCATAAATAATAAATTCTGTAGCTGTGACCAAAATTGGAAATAAGTTTTAAAAAGCAAAATAATTTTAATAAGTAAAGAATTATCATAATACTGAAACATAAAATTCTCAGAGTAGACTTATACTTCATTTATAATTTCATATTTTTATATAATTTTTAATACAGTATTTATATAATTTTATATAATTGTATTTATGTTTAGATGTTTTAAACCTTCTAAAACTTTGATTTTTTTCTAAAAAAAAAAATCTTTGCTATGCCTTAGTTGATTGTTGAGTGAATGAATATATGGGTATACACATACCCACAATTTTCTCTGACTCTGGCAGGTTTTAAAAATGTGAACCTTTTTATTTTCAGGGGAAGTATTACAAATGGAAGATGATCTGGTGATCTCATTTCAGTTAATGCTATGTGTCCTTGACTATTTTATCAAACTTTCACCTCCTGCATTGCTCAAAGAACCATATAGTAAGTATTTTAAATAATTTATGTCCCTCCTACTTTATCATTCAGTAACTGTTTAGTGAATTTCTAGTGAGTAGCAAACGTGGTTCTAATGCTGAGAGGATAATAAGAAATAAATCAGAGTTGGACTTTGTCTTCAAGTAACAAAAGTTATTGAAGGAAAGATATGACATGTAAGTAATTAATTGGAGTTGGCTGGGTCAAAATACAGTAAATGCTGTGGGAATTCAGGTGACAAAGTTCCTGGCTGTATGAAAGAGCCTAGTATTTTAAATGAGTAGTTAGGATTAATGGAAGGTATTCCTACTGAAGAAAAGCAAAAGGAAGAAAAAGATGAGTGAAGTTGCACGGAAAAGATTGGCCCATTCTATAGGAACACCTTAGCTAACTTTTTATATAAAAACTATTGGATGTTACAATAACTATGTGACTAATATTTTTGTATACAAACCGTAATTGATACTATTTCATTGGGTGATAAGATGAGAACTTAATTTAAATAAAAATAACTATTGCTAATATAATTAGATAGCAAAAGCAAGGATGAGTACAGTATATTCCTCTTAGCCTAGAACTGATTCCTTTGTTGGCCTTGAGTCGGATTTCAAAACCATTTGTTAATACTACAGAAAAGTGTAAACTTAACCAAGCCTGGACTGATTCCTTGCTCCTGAAATGTTGAAAGTATTAATAATAATACTAAAAATAAATAACAAATCACAGCATGGGAGTTTCAAAGTGTTGAAGTGACTGAAAGGCTGAAGCCTACTTAATCTTTGTAAACAAGAACTTAAAGGAAAACTGAAGTCTGGAGAAGAAGTTTGAAAATGTGTTGAACATGGTTTGGCAAAGAAGCCAGAAACTTTAATTTAGCAAACCAAATGCAAAGCAGAGAGAGAAAAACAAAAAATATTACATATAGAAAATAATAAATAAACTTCAAATTTTTCCCAACCTTTAGTATTTCCTTGATATGCCTTCTCCTCACTTTGTTTTCAGTTGTTATAACTTTAATAAGTTGATGTGGTATGTTACTTTAGCTTGACAGATTTTGTTCTTTTGGATAATTCAGATCTACATTTAGTTCTCTAAGCTTTCTAGAAAAACCAGGATGAGATATTGAATAGACTAAGTACGGTCAACTTTTAATTAACTTTTGTTATAGAGAATTTCAAATGAATACAAAAGTAGACAATAGTATAATAAACATCCATGTACTTAACATTTAGCTTCAGTAGGTAACTATGCTCAGTCTATCTCCTACCCAATTCCCCCAGCTGTATTTTTTTGAAGCACATTTTTGCATATTATTTCACGCTTATTCATTTCAATATGTTATCTCTAAAAGATAAAGACTTTTTTAAAAACATAGCAACAGAACCATTATTATACCTAAAAATCAATAAGTAGTGATTCCTTAATATTACTAAACATCTAATAAATGTTCAGATTTTCAATTTTCCCATAAATGTAATTTTAAAAATGTGAACCTAAATAAGATCTACACTTTGTGACTGGTTGATGTTTTTAAAAATCAAATTGTCCTGTTGAGTTTCCCAAAGTCTAGTCTGTTTTCTTTTATTAAAGGCAAAAAACTGTGTTTTTTCTCATTTTTTTTTTTTTTCCTCGAGACCAAGTCACAATTCATTGCCCCAGGTGAAAGTGCTGTGGCATCAGTCTAGTTCACAGCAACCTCAAACTCCTGGGCTCAAGCTATCCTGCCTCAACCTCCTGAGTAGCTGGGACTACAGGCTCTGGCCCCTACACCTGGCTAATTTTTCTATTTTTAGTAGAGCCGGGGTCTCACATTTGTTCAGGCTGGCCTCAAACTCCTGAAATCAACTGATTTTTCTCACCTTGGCCTCCCAGTGCTAGGATTCTAAGTATGAGCCACTGCACTCAGTCTATAATATACACTATTATGGTGATAGATACACTGAAGCTTTGACTTCATCATTATATAATGAGTCCAAAAAAGGCCAGGTGCAGTGGCTCACACCTGTAATCTTAACACTCTGGTGCTAAGGTGGGAGGATTGCTTGAGTTTAGGAGTTCAAAACCAGCCTGAGCAAGAGCCAAGATCCTTGTCTCTACTAAAAATAGAAAAATTAGCCAGGCATTGTGGCCACCACCCAGCTCCTCAGGAGGCTGAAACAGGAGGATTGCTTGAGCCCAGGTTTCTGTGAGCTAGGCTAATACCATGTTACTCTAGCTTGGACAACAGAATAAGACTCTGTTTCCAAAAAAAAAAAAAAAGAAAAAATAGTCTTCTATGTCTGCTACACCACTGTATAACCAATATTATATACTCATTTAGCTCCCACTTATAAGTGAAAATATATGGTATTTGTTTTTCCATTTCTGAGATACTTCACTTAGGATAAGGGTCTCCAGTTCCATCAAGTTTCTGTAAGGGACATTACTTCATTCCTTTTTCTGGCTGAGTAGCTCTATGGGGGGGAGGTACATAGAGATGATAATTGTGTGTGTGTGTGTGTGTGTATAGGGTAGACATAAAGTTCATGTGCAATTTAAAATACTTTAACATAGTAAATTGTACATGAACTTTATGGACACTGTGTGTGTATATATCACTTTTTCTTTCTCTAGTATCAGTTGATGGACACTTGTGTTGATTCTGTATCTTTGTGATTATGAATTGTGCTGTGATAAACTTTGGGGTATAGGTATCTTTCATTGAAATTTCAGATTAATGTGAAGGTACATACAAATAAGTTGCATAGTTTGCATTTGTAAAGTCCAAGTTGTAGCTGTGTCCTTTACCCAAGAAGTGTGCCATACAATAATGCATTGTATCTATTGTGTGGGACCCCACTGAACCCCTTCCTCACACCCCCTTACCTGAATCCAAGTAAGTCTAAGTTTTACTTTCGTATGAGACTGTAGTTGTTAATTTACTAGTTTCAGTTTACTACTGAGTACATATGATGGTTTTCTTTCCATTCCTGTGATAGTTAGGAGGATTTTTTCGAAGTCTGTCTAGGTTGTTTCAAGAGATACAAAATTTTCGTCTTTTTTCAGGGATGAATAGAATCCCAGAGTATACATATACCACAGTTTATTAATGCATTCCTGTATTGAAAGGTGCTTGGGTTGTTTCCACATCTTTGTGATTATGAACTGAGCTGCTATAAACATCTGAGTACAAATGTCTTTGTGGTAAAATGTCTTTTTTTTTTTTTTTTTTTTTCTTTTGAGTAGACGCCTAATAATGGGATTGCAGGGCCAAATGGTAGGTCTACTTTGGGTTGTTTGTGGAGTCTCTGTACTTCTTTCCATAGAGGCTGTACTAATTTGCAGTCCCACCAAGAGTGTTTGAGTATTTTCTCTTCACACTCATGCTAGCCTCTGTTACTTTGGGATCTTTTGATGTGGACTAGTCTGACTGGAGTTAGGTGATATGTCAAAGTGGTTCTTACTCGCATTTCTCTGAGAATTAGGGATGATGAGCATTTTTTCAAGTGTTTTTTGGCCCTTCTTCTATCTTTGTGAGAAAAGTTTCTGTTCATGTCTTTTGCCTAGTTTTTAATTGGGGCTATTTGATCTTTTGTTGATTTGCTTGAGTTCTTTGTAGACTCTGGTAATTAGCCCTTGGTCACATCTTCTCTCATTGTGAAGGTTGTCCTTTTGCTGTGGTGATTGTATCCTTAGCTGTGCAAAACTTTAACTTGATCAGGTCCCATTTATTTATTTTAGTTAATTGCTGGTACAGTTGCCCATGAGATCTCCTTCATATATTTTTCCCTTAGGCTGATCAGATTAAGAATTTTTCCAACACTTTCTTTTTGAGTTTTTATAGTTTTGTGTCTTCGATTTAAATATTTATCCATTGTGAGTTAATTTTTATAAGTGGTAAGAGGTGCAGGTCCAGTTTTAGTTCCTTATACATGGCTAATCAGTTCTCCCAGCATCATTTATTAAATAGGGATTCTTTTCCCACACTATATACTTTTGTTTGCTTTGTCAATGATCAGATAGCGATATGAGGCTGGTTTTATCATTCTATGAGCAATGATGTCTCTATTTTTATACAAATGCCATGCTGTTTTGATCACTGTAGATTTGTAGTATAACTTGAAGTCTGGTAAAGTGATGCCTTCTATCTTATTCTTACAGAATTGCATTGGCTATTTAGGTTTTTTTCTGGTTTTGTACAAAATACAGAACTGTTTTTTCAAGATCTTTAACGTATGATTTTGGTATTTCAATGGTGATTGCATTAACTCTGTAGATTGCTTTGGATAATATAAATATTTTAACAATGTTGATTCTTCCCAGACTATGTTCTTCTATCTGTTAACATCTTCTGCTATTTCTTTTCTCAATGTTTCATAGTTCTCTCTGTAGAAATCCTTAATATACTTTGTTACATATGTTCTAAGGTATTTCATTTTCTTTGATGCTAACTTGAAGGGTATTGTATCTTTTATTTGTCTCTCAACTTGACTATTGTTGGCATATATGAAGACTGCTGGTTTGTGAATGTTGATTTTATATCCTGAGATGCTCAATTTCTTGATCACTTCCAGGAGTCTCATGGTTGAGTCCTTGGGGTTTTCTAGGTATAGGTCATGTCATCAGCAAAGAGTGATAGTTTGAACTCTTTTTCTTTTTGGATACCCCTGACATCTTTCTCTTGTCTGATTGCATTGGCTAGGACTTTCAGCACTACGTTGAAAAGTAATGGTGATAGAGGACATCCTTCTCTGGTTTCAGTTCTAAGCAGGAATGCTTTCAGTTTTTTTCCATTCAATATGATGTTGGTATAGATTTGTTGTGGGTGGCTTCTATCAGTTTAAGAAATGTCCCCTCTCTGCCAGTTTTCTTAAGTATTTTTGTCAAAAAAAGACGCTGAATTTTGTTAAATGACTTTTCTACATCTCTTGAGAGGTCTGATGGTTTTTGTTTTTTACTTCTGTTTACGTGGTGAATTATGTTTATAGATTTGCATATATTAAACCTGCCTTGCATCCCTGGGATGAAATCTACCTGGTTGTAATTATTTTTTGATGTGTAGCTGAATGTTGTTTGCTAAGATTTTATTGAATATTTTTGTTTCTGTATTCATTAATGATATTGGTCTGTAGTTTTTTGTTGTGCTCTTTCCTGGTTTTGGTATCGTGGTGATATTTGCCTTGTAGAAGGAGTTGGGGAGGATTCCTTTCTCCTCAGTGTTTTGTAATAGATTCTGCAATATAGGTAAAAGCTCTTCTCTGAAGGTTTGGTGGAATTCTGATATAAAACTATCTGGTCTACTACTTACTTTTTATTGAAAGCTTTTTTATTGTTTCTACTTCAGTGCTTGAAATGTGTCTGTTAAAGAGTTGTTTCTTCTTGACTGTTGTTGGCATATATGAAGACTACTGATGTGAGTCTAGGGATGTGATGTGATGTGAGGAATTTGTCCATTTCCTTCATGTTTTTAAATTTCTGGGCATAGAGATTTTTGTAATATTCAGTGATGATCTTTGTATTTCTATGATATCTATTTTATTTCTGGTTGAGCTTATTAGATCTTACTTGTCTGTTTCTGGTTAATCTGGCCAAGGGTTTATCAATTTTACTCATCAACTTTTTGTTTTGTTAATCTGCTGAATGGTTCTTTTGTTTTTGATTTCATTTACCGCATATACTCGAGTATAAGCCGACCCCTTAATTTTACCCTAAAAACTGGGAAAACTTAGTGACTTGAGTGTAAGCCGAGGTGGAAAATGCAGCAGCCACTGGTAAATTTCAAAAATAAAAATATATACCCAAAACAATTACAATAATTGAGAAATCAGTAGGTTAAATGCTGATACCCTCACATCAAATACAGCTGAAGGCAATAGATTGT
>CAUYPK010027629.1:0-23960 GCA_963574355.1 Loris lydekkerianus
TTTCACCTGTCAGGCAGGCAAGAATTAGAAAGTTTATTGGAAATAAGGGAAATTTTCATATATTGTTTTACAAGGATAAATGAATATAACCAATATGAAAGACAGCTTGGCAAAAACATTAAAAAAAACAACATATACATATCCTTTGTCACAATAATAGCACTTCTGAGCATTTATCATATATAAATTATCATTTATTATATATATTTGCCTGTGTACACAAAGACATGTGTAGAGGAATACTCTTTATAGCACTGATTACAGTTGCAAAAAACTGGATAAAACTAATTACCTATTCATATCCATAAAATGGAATACAACTATTTAAAATAATGGGGCAAAGTAATTATACTTTTATATTTCAGCAGATTTTCTGAAATAAAATGTATTAAGAAAAAATAAATATTTTTAATTTAATAAGCCACCAGGAAAGAAAATCAGAAGAAGCCTTTCCATTTTAGTTAAGCATTGCTACTAATTTATCCATGTTCATTAAATGCCCGTATATTTTCAGGTTATCAGCATAACCCAGGTTTTCATAAACCCCTTTTGTCTTTAGTAAACAAAGTTCTGTAGTAGATATCTACTGGGAGCCTCCCCAGCTCCCAGGGTTATTTCTGGCATCCACATGTCCTAATCGCCTGGGGTATAGCTGATTATAGTAGGAGATTATCACCTGACCCTCTTAGGCCAGTCAGAATCTCCCTCAGGGAACCAATATTGGCACTGGACTGACGGAGATAGGAATTTGTGCATTACAGAAAGGCAAGTTGCCAGACAAACTGAGAATGCTGATCTATTATCAGTCTGGGTCCAATCAGGAGAGAAGAATCACATAATAACTTGAATAGGAAAGGCTTGTACAAATTATTCACTAAAACAGGGGATTAGAGTAAAGACAGATTGGCTACTAATAAGTGAAGAGAACTTACTAAAAAATTAATTTATTTTTATTGTTAATTCATAGCTATGTACATTAGTGCAATCAAGGGGTACAATGTGCTTGTTTCACATACAATCTGAAATATTCTCATCAAACTGTTCAATGTAGCCTTCATGGCATTTTCTTAGTTACTGTATGTAGGCATTTGTACTCTGCATTTAGTAAGTGAAGAGTAAGTGAAGAGAACTCTTCACTTATTAGTCCAGAATAAATACAGAAGTAGCAGAAATAAGGAAAAGCCATCACCCCTAGAGCTGAGCTAGAGTGGTACAAGCAAGAGCAGCCTGCCCCTGTGTAGTTTTCACTGCATGGAAAATTCACTGATGCCATACCCTGGAATTTACTGGAAATCCACCTTCTGTTCATGGAGGCTGCAGGTGGATTCTCACAGGAGATACTCCACTGAACACGTGGGCACTATGGAGGAGAGGCAAGGACAGGAAGAGGTTTTTGCCAGGAAAAACCACTGGGTGTCACTGGCTGTCATGCACTGCAGGAGGTGGGTTCTGGAGAAGGTGTGTGCCCTGCAAGCCCCTGATACTGGAAGAGGTGCCAGTGCTGCAGGAGCCAAGCCTTGAGACACAGCATGCACTGCAAGAGCCAAGTGAGCCTTAAGAACTTACCAGGCAAGCACAGAACCAAGAAACAAAACTCTTTCCCCCCTTGTGGTGTCTCTCTTGCACCCTCTACTGACAATGCTTAACATTGCGTCCCCTGGCAAAGGAAATATATTTAAAGGGCCCAGATCCATTTTCTGAGTCTAGATGGTGAAGGGAAAAATTTGGTGCTGAGACTACCTCAGCTGGTCTTCAAGGAAAGAATGAAACTAAACAAAAATTCATCACAACTCCATAAGAAAAGGTTAATGCCCAACAAAAAGAAATACAGAGAAACAGAAAAGCAGAAAGCAGAGGCGAGAAACAGACAAGAGAGCTGTCCTTTGAGTCTGAGAAACACCTCTGTATCAATAATAAATGCCCCCCTTTTCTGGCTTAAACTAGTACAAGCTGATTTTGAGCCCTACAATAAAGTCATCCTAATCAATACTGGCTGGCAATAATATGTCACTGTATTAAAATCTCAGATAAAAGTTTCATCATTGTTGAGTCCTTGTAATAGTTTACAGCTGTTTGTATCTATTAGAGCTTTAATCCTTTCCAGTTTTTGGAAACTCAGTTCCTTAGTGGAAAATTCTATAACTAAAAGAGTTAAAATTCTTTTGCATTATAGTCACTATTGCACTTTATTTAAGTAGTGTATCTGGATTTTATCTGAACCTTATCCATTTTCCCTAGACTTCTCCTCATGTTTCCTATTAGTGATAAGTTCTCATAAAACCTAGCAACTGGTATATTAGAACAAGGTCATAAAGACTTTGTTAGTCTTATATTTAATGTTTTTAAATGCCATGTCTTGCAGGGAATTTGTGAAATTCATTTGATCCAATAATTTGAGCAAGCTTTCTACCATCTTTCTTATAAAGTGTCTGTGCCTTTCCTAATAATCTCACTTGTGTCTGTCTAATCATTTGTATGTTTTCATGTAGTGCTGTTTATGTTGCAGCTTGTTTTTTGTTATGGGCTGTATCGTGTTATTATTCCACTTGATGGAGTTCAATCATCAACTCACTTTTTAGTTTATCTATGGTTGTTACTAGATTATTTTGCCTTTAACATCATTAGTGATAGGGAACACTTTACTCATGGGTGTCAGCTATTTCCAGAAGCTATGTTTCAGCAGTCTCCCATCACACCTTTAATCTGATCATTTGTTTTGTTTGGAGAAAGAGGCTCTAGTTGGGTTTTTTGTTTTTTTTTCAGACAGACTCTCATTCTCGTAGAGTGCTGTAGCATCATAGCTCACAGCAACCTCAAACTCTTGGGGCTTGAGCAATCCTCTTGCCTCAGCATGTACCACTATGCCCAGCTAGTTTTTTTCTATTTTTAGTAGAGACAGGGTCTCACTCTTACTCAGGCTGGTCTCAAACTCCTGAGTTCAAGCAATCCACCCACCTCAGCTTCCCAGAGTGCCAGGATTACAGGCATGAGCCACCGTGCCCAACCTTAATTTTTTCATTTTAATTTAATTTTCAAGTCTTTTGGTATCTGATTTTTCTTTTCACTAAATTCCTTCTAAATTCCTGCAGGATCCTCATCTTTTCTTCCAGTGTTTCTTATTATAGGCTACCCTTGTCATTCGTGTAGTCATAATCCATTATCATCTTAAACTACTTCTTTCAAGGGTCATGTTTTATGTATATTTCTCTACATTGTTCTCTAGCGATTTCCCTGTAAGATGTTGTGTCTTGCTGGTGCAATCCTTCCACATTTTCAGTCATGATGATAAATCATCCCTTAAGGCAGAGGACAGGCATTTTTTCAAGCCCCTATACCCTCACTCGGCCCCCTCTCTCACTAAGCTTGAGATACTGTAATAGGAGATAAAATTATACAGACAGCAAACTGGACCATTGGTTCCCAAAGTGAACCAATGTAGCAGAAGCCCCTTGCATGCTTGTTAAAAATGCAGTCTCCAAAAGCTTGCCCAGAACAGAAATTCTCATCTCTGGAATAGTGCTTGAAATCTACATTTTAACAGGTAGTTTTTATGCACTCTAAAGCCAAACTGCTAGAGATAAAGACTTCCCCAGGTGGGAGCAATGTCTGTTGCAAGAGTGCAGGGGACTGGTCTAAAGTTGAGGTTGACTTTCTACAGGTCTTCTCCAGTCCCTGACATTTCTAGCAGGGATCGTCTCTGCTCAAAGAAACAGAGGTCTAATGTTCCCTTCCTAGGAGCCCTGGCCCTTAGGTGTTGTAACTATTTCTCAGACTTCCTCTCTGGAAATTAACTCTGGTTCCCATAAACAGTGCCTGTTATGGGAGCACAGATACACCATTACATGATTGAGGGGAGATGTCTGGATGAACCATAGAGTGACCCACCAAATTCAGAGAACCATTGGAGTTATTGGAACCAGTCACACAGCCCCCAACCCCAGACTTGCAGAGAGGCACTATTTCATCAAAACCAGCAATAAAACCAGCCCCACCTCATTTCCCAGGCAATGTAAGAGAAGGACTGGCTCAATGAGAGAGGAAGAATATTTGACTTGTGTGATGGTTAATTTTCTATATTAACTTGACTGGGCTAAGGGATGCCCAGATAGCTGATAAAACATTATTTCTGGTGTGCATGTGAGGGCATTTCCATAAGGCACTGATCATTGAATCAGTAGACTGAGTAAAGAAGATTGCCCTTACCAATTTGGGTGGGCATCATCCAACCCATTGGTGGTCTGAATGAAACAAAAATGCAGAGGAAGGACAAATTTGCTCTGTCTGCTTGAGCCATGTGGACATCCATCTTCTCTTGCCCTCAGACATCACTGCTCCTGGTCCACAGACTTCAGACTTAGACCCGGACTTACCATCAGCCCACCAGTACTTAGACCTTGGGTTTGGGCTGGAAGTACACCCAAGCCAGACTTCCCACACCTATAGTAATTTTAGGCTCATTCTTGCAATATGTGAGACACCTCTGGCAGACAGCTTTGGCTAGAGGACTCTCCGGTGGCCTTGTTGAACTTTTTCTAGAACTGTAATTCCTCTAAGATGCCTCCACCAAACCTTCCTTGCCCATCTCTCCTTCACGTGGGGTCAGACCTGCCTCCTGGTCTGAGCCATTTAACCCTCTTCCATTTTTCTCCCCCTCCATTTTCTCTCATGGGCCTTTCCCTTAATAAGTTTATTATTCTTGTGTCCCCTCCTCTGAGTGCCCAGACTAACCAGTGCTCTTTTCCAGGGACCTCAAAATGGAAGGTCTCTTTTTCTCTCTCCTACCCACCCCAACACTGGTGTGGCAGTGCAGGGTTGCACTGGTATGAGGGCAGATCAGCCACCTGTCTTAGAAAAATTGCACCAGGCAGAGTTAAACAGGCAAGGAAGACTTTGTTCAGGACTATTACAATAAGGGAGTGAGCAAACTCAACTATGAACACTATGGAGACAGGTGGAAATTTATAGCCAGCAGTCAGGGTGAATAATTTTAGGTAAGTATAAAAGTAATTGTGATTTTTGCCTTGTTGAAATTTGTCATTTGATACTGGAATACATTCTTAAATAAATGTGGTTATGTAATACATCATTTTAATGTGCATTTCTTGCTTTATGTTTTTTGCTGACTTATTACTTGCTGCTTATTTTATATTTATTTTGGACTATGCAAATGATGTTAGATAAAAAACAAATTTGAGCAATGTTCTTATTAGACTTCAAAATGGGTTGTAAAGCAGAGGAAGTATTTCGCAACATCAACAACGCATTTGGCCCAGGAACTGCTAACAAACATACAGCACAGTAGTAATTCAAGAAGTTTTGCAAAGGAGACCAGAGCTTTGAAGATGAGGAGTGTAGTGGCTCGCCATTGGAAGGTGACAATGTCCAAACTGAGAGCAGTTATCAAAGCTGATTCTCTGACAACTACATGAGAAATTGCTGAAGAACTCAACGCTGACCATTCTGTGGTCATTCAGCATTTGAAGTAAATTGAAAAAATGAAAAAGCTTGATAACTGGGTGCCTCATGAACTGACTGAAAATCAGAACAACCGTCATTTTCATGCGTTGTCTTCTCTTATACTATGCAACATCAACAAATCATTTTTCAACTGGATTGTGACATACAATGAAAAGCAGATTGTATCTGATAACCAGCAATGACCTGCTCAGTGGTTGGACCAAGAAGAACCTCCAAAGCACTTCCCAGAGCCAAACTGGCACCAAAAAAAGGCCATGGTCACTGTTCAGTGCTCTGAATGCTGGTCTGATCCACTACAGCTTTCTGAATCCTGGTGAAACCATCACATCTGAGAAGTCTGCTGAGCAAATTGATGAGACGCACCGAAAACTGCAACACCTGCAGCTGGCGTGGGTCACCAGAAAGGACCCAATTCTTCTCCATGACAATATCCTTCTGCAGGTTGCACAACCAACACTTCAAAAGTTAAGTAATTTGAGCTTACAGTTTTGCCTCATCTGCCATATTAACCTCTTGCCAACTGACTGCCACTTCTTCGACCATCTCAACAACTTTTTGCAGGGAAAACACTTCCACAACTAGCATGATACAGGAAATGTTTTACAGGAATCTGGCTCCTCTGAGCCGTCTTTTTGTCTAGGCCTCATTCTTGACTAAAGTTCAGTCAAGGAGTCCTTGCCACACCCCAAGCCAAGACACTGTCCCAGTGGGTTGATGGGGAGGCTTTGAATGGAGTGTGAAGTTTAAAACAAACAAAGCTGAGTGTGAACTGAAATGAGACTGTTTTAATAACTGATGGTCACTGCAAAATTATAGAATTAGCTAGCAATATTGTAATTAGAGGCAGAGGGCAAAGAAAGGTTGGTCAGAGCACAGGCAGTAGGTAACATTGTTGGACATGGTTAGGTCCCAAAAAAATGAGATTGAGGGAAAACCTGAGCACACCCTGAGCCAAACCCTCATGAAGTAGGCAGAGTAATGTGCCCCCCTCTCCTATAGGAATTCCAATGACAGCTATAAGCTGCTGGATGCCAAGGGGTAGGAAATAGATTTCAAGAGTCCTGAAACTGCACCCTAACATGGAGGAATGTCCTCCTAGTGGAAGAGAGCACCTGCACACAGACACCTAGACTAACAGATGAGCTTCCAGGGCTTCTCACCTCCAGGAGGACCTGGAGATTTGGAGAGATAGTAACCAGCCCATGCCATCCATGCCTCCTACAGCACATTCCCAGACAGGAAATGTTTAACCTCCACAAAGGCTCTGGGCATAAGTGACATCCTAGTTTCCAAGATAAAGGAGTGAACCCAGGAAGCAGCCAAATCATGAGGTGCAGACCAGCACAGAGTGTATGTACGAATGATGTAGCTTTACTTGTAGCCAAGGGGACTCAACAGATGGAATCTAAAACTCTGGGAAGCCTGAAGCCACAGATTTGGACAAGGCACCACATAATGTGTTGTGATGGAAGAAGCACAGATGCTACCGACAGGGATGCCAGGACAGGGGCTCCAAGTTGAGAAAGAAACCAAAGGCAGTTGGACAGCTCTTTATTTGGTGTGTTTCTGTGCATCCAGAACCCCTCAAGTCTGGAACTTACCTTCACATTGAGGTCAGTATATCAGGTTTGGATCCCAAGCTGAAATTTGATTCTGATCCCTTAAGTGAGATAGGTATAACAACATACACCTTAATGGGTTGTCTGGGTGACAAAATGAGATGATAGTCATATCTGCTGCACCACTTGTTTGAAAATGGGGATTTGGTCCAATGTAATTGATTTAATAGGGAACAAGGGGAGTCTAATGCACATTGTGCTTTTGATCATGCAACTCTACCATGAGAAATACCAGGTGCATGCAGAACACTGTACCCAGCCAAATCAAGCTGCAAAGGGATACACACAAAACACACATACACACACACACATAATATCTGCCAGCCATCTCAGCATGGGCCATACCCATCCTCATCTGAGGTTACCACCCAGTTTCAGAAAACCTCTCCTCCCATCTCTTCACAACCTCCCTATAACCTCTTCCACAAGCAAACTTCAGATCTTTTTTCAAGTTAAAATGCCTTGTTTATAGTAATATTTTTAGGACTTTCCTAATCATTCAACATGCATTAAATTGCTATCATTTTTATTAAGTTCCTATTTTTATATTTTTGAGTCACTGAAAAAATTTTTCAGTGTTATGTCCCTAACCCCATTTTTCTCCGTAAGCCCCGTGGTTGCACAATGTCACATGGGGTTGCATTTTTATGAGCTAATACACTATGTTAGAACAAAACTGACTACATGGGTTAAACACTTAGCACTTGGTGAGCATTCAATAAATGCCAAGTACTTCTATTGTTAATGTTAATGAACTTCTTCTGGTGCTTGAATCTCATGCCATTTTTTTTCTATATTCTTCTTTTTTTGCAGTTTTTGGCCGGGGCGGTGTTTGAACCCGCCACCTCCGGTATATGGGGCCAGCGCCCTTACTCCTTGAGCCCCAGGTGCCGCCCTCATGCCACTTTTTTTCAAAGCTCCTTCCCAATTATGAATTCATTCTTGTCCCCATGTTTTATATGTGGATTATCCCAATCACACATAAAGCAAAATGAAAATGATGGGAAATTAAGTAATTTTCCCAAGATCACCAAAAATTAAAAAAAAAAGTCAAGCCTTGGCACGTACTTAAAGACCTATTGCTTGCCTTCAATTTGCTTAAGAGAAAACAAAAACGCAGATATATATCCAAACAGTACAAAGCAAGGTGTAAGAAGCATGACCATTAGGGAGTCAGAGGAGAAAAGAGAGGGCATGTGATGTAATCATGAAAGTCCTTGAGGGAGTGCAGCAGGAATTTGAGAAAGTGGGCAGGAGGAAGAAAACTGTGAGACAGAGACAAATCAGTGAAGAGCAGGGGTCTCAAACTCAGCTGCCTCTGGAGACCAAGCTAACAGGAACCAATGAACGTTCCAGGTGTAAGCAGAGGAAATGCGGAGGCTGTGGTGTACTCAGGTCCCACCCAAAAGGGATGGACTCTAGGGAGTGCTGACCATTCACACCAGAAGAGCAGATTCAGCATCTGACTTTTTTATTTAAGAGAAACAGAGAATTCAGGTTTTATATGAAATTTCTAGGAATCTTTTGTGGTTGTTGTTGCTGCTATTAAATGTGGTCAGGTTTGTTTGGGTTTTTTTTAACACCAACAACTAACTCAAAATTTTGAAAACACCTTTCAAGTCAAAACAACACATCTAGAGCCAGTTAATATGTAACCTCCACTGAGAGGTAATGCCCAGGGCCCCATACAAAGACATTTGAACACTGATGGACACAAAATATGTTATTTATTGTCAATTTCTGCAAAGACACATTTAAGCAACAAAATATACATTTCTCAACCTTTTAGAATTTGTTTTATACATTAACAAATACAATGTGCTACCATAGCAATAAATTAAATGTACACTATTTACATTACAGAGGCAGTCGGGGTCTACAAATCACCTCCTCGCTAAGAGGAAAGAAAGAAAAGTCATCATCACATGGATTATCACTTCCAAGCTACAGTTCTTAGGTTCTATCACACAGAGGAATCTCTTCACACTTAGACGTCAGCCCTCCCCAAGCTGGAGTGTCGAAGAGTCGCACCCGTTGCAAGGGGGAGTTGGCACACATGCTAAGGAGAGGGAAGGAAGGGTTTGCCCTTCCAAGCGGAAATGTCACAAAATCAAAGACGATGGCAATTACATTCCAGTCTTCCAGCCAAACGCCCTCCCCCCAGGGCTAGTAAGGCACCAGACAGAGCCACTACCCCAACAGCTCTCTCTAGGCATGGCTCTGCTGCCTTTGGCCCTAGCAAGGGGGATCTTCTTCCTCCCAAAGGGGCACATGGCCCAGGCAGAAGAAGGGAGATGGGGAGATGTAGGATTAGAGTGGGCAAGGGGACACTGATATCAGAGCTTGGTAGAAAAATGTTCCAAGCGCCCCCCACCAGGCTGCAGGGACAGCCTCGGCATACTTTACTGACCCACCCTCTCCTTGATAAGAGGCAGCTAGAGGCTGGGGAGGAGCTATGGGGTCCTGAGCATGGCAGACTGGCCTGGTACCTGGCAGCCATGTATTGCCATAAGATTTACTTGAACCCCGACTACTGAAAACAGACCTGTCTCTACTGACTTAGAAATGAATGGAAAAGGTAGTGTTTGAGTTGGCACCATAAGGGTCAGGGTAAGAAAGTAAAACAAGCTCTTATCCTTCCTCATCACTTCTATCTAGCTTTTTATTAACCTCCATCATTTAAGAATCAGGGAATGATGCGAAGTTTTCTTTTGCCACTTTTCTTCTTAATTTAGTAAAAGGACTCCAAGGCTTAACTGCCTCTTTGCCCTGGCCTTAGCCCTCATTACAGGTTAAAGTTGAAGAACCAATGTCACCAGGGCAAAGTTCACTGGAATCCCATTTTCTCCTTATTTTCTTTGCTCAAGCTGCATCCAAAGCCCAGGGCCCTCATGGAAAATTCCAAGAGAATATCCCTCCTGAAGGAAAAAAAATGAACACACAGAAACTACAGCACCCCCAACTGCTGATACCTCCCTGCCTGTGCAGAGGCCCAGCCAATGGCTTCCTCCAAATACAGGGCCCCAGGAAATATAGTCACTTATTCAACCAACTATGCAGGTGGTGCAGAAGAAAGGATCCTGGGTTGTGGGTTTTAATCCCAGCTTTGCCACTACCTGGCTGTGACCTCAAGCAAGTTTTTTCCCCTCACTGGGGCTAAGGTTTCTCATCTGGACAATGACATGGCTGGATGAGATGCTCAAGGGGGCATTTGGATGATGCTGACAAAGCTGGACCACAGAATATATTTCAAGAAATGCCATTTTATATTCATTAGCACAGACAGAAACTGGTTAAAACCTTCTACCTCAAGCTTTTCTGCATCGGTTTGTAAGCATCAGCTGAGCTGGTGTGTGTACCCAATAGTGCCTGAAAAGTAGTTTCTTCAGGGAGTGGAGCAATCCCAAGCTCCACAAGAGATGTGTCCACCAAACACCCTCTTTATGGAGATCACAGTGGAAATGCTTCAAATACCAGCATGAGCACCATCTAGATGAGGCTATCACCAGGGTGGATGGGGCTTGAGCAAATCTTTGAGCCCCAAGGCTGGGCATAGCAATAAAAGAAAAGGCATTCTGGATCAGAGCAGACATAAGGAGAGCATGGGGGAAGCAGCTCTCCAAGAACCAAACTGCCTGTGCCATGGCCCAAAGGAGCGAGGGGAGACTGGGCCATCTTTGTTCCCCTCCTCCCTCTCAGCAATGGGACCTCGGGTGGGCTAGAAGTGTCACAGGTAAGCTAGAAGTACACACTCTAGAAGCCACAGGATGGACCTTCTGGACATGGTGAGGCATGACCCAGAGAGAAGGGGTGTTTCACAGCCTGCTCAGAGCGCCCCAGTAGCAAACAAAGGGTGAAAACCACATCTCAGGACTGTGCCTCTCAGGTCCTCTGGACACACCCAGCCATCCTGCCCACCAGCTCAGAGGCAGGGGCAAAGCCCTCCCAGGAGGTAGGGGGCTGCAGGGGAGCAGCCAGAGTGGTGGGAACAGGCGGGCACGAGATTGACAAATGGGACAGCATGGGGACAAGCTAGAACCCCCAGGACCCCAGGCCACGCGTCAACCTGGCACAACCACCAAGCAGCTGTAAACCTAGCTACTCAGAGAGGCAAGCCAGAGCCCTGCAACAGTTCTTAAAGAAATGCAGTCTGACCTTTCAAGTTCCTTCAGAACCAGCCAACGAGGTGTTGCCAGGATCTGCAGCTCTCATTCCAGCAGTGGGTGCTGCTACAGTGACTTTTAATAAAAGCTAAACAGATATTTTGTGACCTTCTAACTAGAATAATTTTACTGGAATAGTACTTTACATAAGCACATTTCCCAGATAATGTGAGGGGAGAGGTCCCCCTAGCCTGCAAATGGGATCCAACAATTTCCACGTGAATGGAGGACAAAGGATCAGAATTTTGCTCTAATGGGGAAAGCGATGGGGAAATTGTCACGATATCAGTAAAAAAAAAGTATAATATTCATACGCTTTGACTCAGGAATAGGCCCAGATCCCTATGCAAATCCTTCTCATCTGCTCATTAAAGCATCACCAGGCAGTCCTGGGCGACTAGCCCCATATGTGCCAGAATATGCAGCACCTCCAAGGATCTGGTATTCAGACTGTTTTACTAGGAGGTTGCCCCACCTAAAACCCAGCTAGGCGATCAGCAGAAGCACCCTCTCACGCTGCAGGCTGGGATGGGTGAGAAGCCAGAGGGGCTGTCCCTGGGAGAAGAGCTCACCCTGAAGGCCACTCTAGCTGAGGGCACTTGACCTCTGAACCATACTCAGATGGGGCCCAGGTTGCAGAAATCCCACAGAGGTGACAAGTGCCTACAGACCCACAGTTGCAGAGGGAAAGAAGAGGATTGAGAGATTGTGCCCTAGACACAGCCAAGGGGCATGGCAGCTAGAAAGACCCTCCCCCCGTCCCCTGCCCCGAGCTAGCATTAGACCCACACAGATGTGAGGAACAAGTTGCTAAGGGACACTATGTTCTTGGCCTATCAGAATCCAAGTCATTCCTTACCACCCCTCAGCCCCTCTCTTAAGTGGTAAGTTAAACTATTTATGCCTCCCTTGAACCTCCACAACCAGTGGAGACTCAGACCACAGCCCAACCCTCAGGCCCGGAGGTTTTCCACAGCTTATTTGCTCTCCCTGAATTCCTTCTTGCTCCTAGAATCTCACACCTTTATGGAAAAAACATCTGCCTAAAGGAGAGAGATTGCCATGGGGCTTCTCCCACAGCAAGGACAAGCAGGAGCCTTGCTGAAATTAGATGGGACAAAGAGTTCTGACCACAGTTAAGGACACACGTAGTGCCCCATCCCAGACACACCAGCTCTGTCTCCAAGCTTCAGCAGCCTGACCCTGCTCACAGTGCACTAGCAACAGGGATGGAGGCGGTCCTAGGCCTATATCTGCAGATGGGTGAGAAGTTCTTAGCACAGAAGCAGAAAAATGTTTTAAAGCTCCAGAGACAGGAGAGCAACAGAGCCAATTTTTATCAGGACAGGCTTAGGAATGACACGAATCTTGGCTCCTGGAAAGTGGTCCCTCTACCACTTATACAATGCACTGGAACCAGTAAAGCCTCCTGCCTGTTGCGTCCGGGAAGGCACCACACTGTGACCAAGGACAGACAGGGCCCACCTCTGCCAGCTACTCACCAGGGCACCCTGTCCTGCTGTTGGCCTCTAAGCCCCATCTCCCCACTCTTTGTCTCAGAGGCAGACCAGCTCCCCACTCTCTGGCTAAGCCCCAAGGACCCAGATTACCTATGGCCCAACGCTCTTTTCCTCTGCAGACTAAACAAGATGACAAATCACCCAGACATATGTCACATCAGGAGGTCAGGAGCAGGGGCACCTCGAGGAGTGAGGCCTTGTCCAGACATAGGGAGGTGCTGCAGGGTGTGCTGGTGAGGGGCGGGCAGGGCCATAGCCGGTTTGGGATACTGGGATGGACAGCAGGCCTAGTGGGCAGGTGGCCAGTGGGGAACAGGCCTGCCATGATCAGAGTAGTGGATGGCACCCCCAAACTGCCAGAATAGGAGCCTTCTCCAGGACAGAATCGGGGCATCCCTGGAGGAGACAAAGAGGAAAGAAATGATGATCAGACATTCAGTAAAGAAAGGAGGAGAGAGCACAGACACAGGCAGTGCAGACCACAGGACAGAACGGTGGGTAGTACACACACAGGGCCAAGGCCCCACTGAACACCCTCAGGACAAGGAAGGCGCAGGATACAAGGGCACCAAAGAGGCTGGATTAAACAGAGGCATCTGAAGTACACGGTGGGAGGTGGAGGTAGATGTCCACATTCCTGTTTTGTCTTCTGTCTTTTCATAAATAGGTTTAACATAAAGTGAGCTCGGCTGTACCCCTCCCCTCAGTTCTAACTGTGACTCACACCACTGGGTCCCCTGGTGAGAGAGAGTCAGGGAAGTGGACAGGTCTCTTGTGACTTCACAAGCAGAAGTTTAGACTTTGATGCTGGTGAGCTGGGCCCATGCCTGTTCTGCTGAAACCACACCACCCCCATGGCTGAGGCCAAGAGCAGAGCCCCTCACAGTACAGACTGGACAGGGCCATCTGTTGGTCTATAGGGAGGACACACCCAGCCCTGGCCAAAGACACATGACGGAAAAGCCGCCTGAGAGCAGGAACACAAGGGGCAACCTAAGGGACTCCTCCATCCAGGGAAGGAGGTGGGCTCTGGGCTTTAGCTGAGCTGAGGGACTCCTCCATCCAGGGAAGGAGGTGAGCTCTGGGCTTCAGCCCCTTCTCCCTGCTTAATCCAGATTTCCTCCCGTGGAAGGAGGAGGAGGGAGTCCGGCTTACTGAGTCTGGTCTGATCCTGTCTGGACAGTCCTTCCCACTGCATCCAGGCCATCTGCCCCCTCTTCCCCATGAAGAGGCTTTAGGGATGAGGCAACTGTTCGGACCTACCCCCAGCTGGTAAGATCTCTCTAGCCACTCTTAGGTTACAAGGTCTCTAGTCACTTGACTAAAAGAACACACTTTTCCCCTCATGGCCACAGCAGGACACACACTCAACCCACCTCAGACAGGCCAAGGACTCCTTCTTCACATTAGTGACCCTGTTTCAAAAAAAATCCACAGAAGAGTTTTAAATGACAAAACAACATAACCCCTTCCAACTGCAGCTTCTGTGCACTCAGCTACCAACAATCTGGTGAGCTTAAGAAGGGACATGGCTCGAGCCCCAGGAGCCAACAGTTCACAGCTCACATCTGGGAGTGGCTGTGCTCAGGGGTACAGCACTAACTCAGGAGATGTAGCAAAGGCCACTGGCTGGCCACCTCCTGGCTGAGGCCTGCACCAGGTGGGGACAGATCTGAAAAGATCTCTCCTTCCCCTGCCTCCTTCAAGAGGCCCCCCATGGGATATCTGAGGCTCCTTCCTCCCCCAGCCTGCAGAAGAGAAGGCTGGTTTTTAGAGATCAGTGGAAGGTGGAATGTGGGAAGCCCTTCCCCATCCTTACCGCACCAGAGCTGGCATGGCTGAGCTTATCGAAGCGGAATTTCAGGTTTGATCTCGGGGAGTTTTTGCCTTTGGCATCTAAGACAAAAAAGAATGCTCATGAAAAGAGGGCGAAGTGGTAGAGGTCCCTAGGCCCGCATGTGGGGACAAGGCATCGCAGCTGATCTGTACTCTACTGAGTCAGAGCCAACTTGTTAATTTTGTTGTGAGTTGGCTGTTAAAGACAGGCCATCTTAAAAATCAGGTTATATAAGATAATAATTAAATAACTTATATTCACAGAGGTAATAAATACTCAAAATTCATCACTTGCTAGTTATTATTGTGATCTAGGTCTGTCTGCCAATTGTACCCACACCCAATGATGTGTATCTCTTCCCAATGCCACGTTCAGTGATGACCCAATAGCTTGATCAGCCATGATAGGAGAATTTATACCACAAAAATTGGCAAATGCTATAAATCAACATTTGATTTATTGTTTTGTGTCTAGACTGGAGAAAAGAACCATGCAGCTTATACTTGAAAATGTTTTGTACCTGTAGCCATCACACCATGAATAGCACACACAAAAAAACCTGAGTAAATATTCTTCCAGTATTTGAAAACTATTATCCGATTCAGCAAAGAAGCTGCTCATGTCACTGACCAAAAAAAATAAAGTTCTCTTAATAGAAAGTGCTCATTAACACACATGATAATATCAACCTACACTCATGTCAGAATTACACTTGTCATCTGCCACCTTAAGTTGGCAACAAATACAAAGATTAAACAAATAAGAACAAAGTATTTTGTGAGAATTAATTGGATGTATGGGATTCACAGTAGGAAATGTATATTTTATCATTATTTGTAAAGCTGTGTGCTTCATATCCATTCTATCAGTAAAATTTACAATAAACATGTATGTGTACACATGTGTTTATGTATGTTTAGTGAGAGAGCTCAATGTTGAACATTTACCACTACACCACCGGCAGGAGGCCCACTTGACTTTCTGGTTCTCCTCTGGCCAAGGGAATCCACAGCTCAGTGCAAATCCTCCTGGAGGCTATTAATTCTTGGTGCTTCAAATGAAGGGGTTCTACCCAGAGCTACGAGGATTGATCCTGCCAATCCTCCTCTGGCCAGTGAAAGCCCAGGTGTGCAATGACTAATGATCACTCATCTGAGATTATGGCAGATTATGAAAGCCTTCCTAGGCCTCCTCCCTCCTCTCACCCTGCCTCTCCACAGTCTATACCAAATAGTCTAAAGCAGGTTTGTAGATCCTCCCAAGCCTAACCTGAACCTGCATGTACCCAGCATAATTGCATGGGGACTGGGGACCAATAGCAATCCATCAGGGTTAAACTCTGCTTGGAGGGGAAGCTGTGTGGAAAGGAGCACCAGTGCGAGACAGTAAACACCGGGCAAGATTACCAGACCTGTTCCAGGTCACCTTCTGCCCTGGGTGGACTTCTGCGACTTGCAGACACTCTCTAAACCTCCCTCACTCAAAACCTTATTTATTTTGATATTTATTTAACAGTAAGCAGGAGTCAGGCTTGGTTACAAATTCCTCCATTCGTTCCTTCAGTATTAAATTGTCTTGTAAAAAAAAAAAATCTGGGAATTTATATTCCTACCCCATTTTACAGATGAGGAAACTGAGGCTGAGAGAGGTATGCTTGTCAATACCACAGCTGCCCAACCACAGCGGGTATATGAGAAGAAATGCATGAGCTGACCCATGTACGGGGAAGCCCTAACATGTAGGGCCACTGCCTTTAGAACCACAGTCTTCCCCCTTTTCCCCTGACCTTGTACATTCTCTTTTGCCAATACCCCTTCACTGTGAGAAAGCCAGAAACACTTGGGCTTAAGCCACCCTGAAGTTCTACTGGCCCTTTTTGAGTTTCCATTATTTAGATTAAAGTTTCTCAAGCTATTGACATTTTGGGCTCAATAACTTTTTTGAGTGGGTGGGCGAGGGGGCCTGTCCCATACGCTGTTTAGCAGTATCTCTGACCTCCACCCACTTGATGCCAGTAACAACCCCACGCATAATCATGAAAATCAAAAATGTCTACAGATGTTACCAAATGTCCCCTGGGGAACAAGGCTGCCCCCAGTTAAAAGTCACTGACGACAGCAATGTTGTATTCCAGTTATTTAACAAACACTTAGGTAAACAGTTCTACATCTCTTACAAGCATAAGCTCATATAATATTCACATAACCCATCCTCTGAGGTATCTACTACTATTCCCTTCCCTTCATTTTTGCCTGGAGAAACTAAGGCTCAGAAAGGCCCAGGGACCTACCTAACATCACAGCACTAGTGATACAGATCCAAGACTAGATCCAGGCTCCAGAGCCCTGCACCTGCCCCCCAACATGCTGCCTCCTGGATCATCCGTGGACGCCTGCCTGCAATGCCTGCCACCAGGCCCAAGGAGATGGCCCTCAGGCACCAGCCCATCCCCTCTCCCCAGAGCTGGCTCTTCCTCTGCCCAACTGCAGGGATCACAGAACCCCAAGAGGCCCAGATGTCTGCTCACTCTGAACCCCACTGCTGAAGCCCACTAGGTTTTACCCCCCTGACATCCCTTGAATGTACATCCTTTTCCCACGGCCCTGTAAGTCCTCACCACCCCTCTGTGACCCCTGTCTGCACCCACTGCTGTTCCCCACTACTTCCTACATTCGGCAGCTGTAGCCACCAAAATGGGCTCTCCTGACTCCAGACGGTGCTTCTTTGCTTACGAATCCTCAAAGACCTCTGAGCCTCCAGCAGGTCCCGCTGCCAGAAAAGAGAACACCAAAATCTTCGCCAGGGTCCGCAGGGGGCTCTGGCCTGTCCTTGCTCTAACCTCTCACTCTCCTCTCAGGCCTGCCATCTGGGAATTCCCACCTCACTGAACCACAGGCAGCTCCAGAGCTCTGGGTTCCTCCTCTCCTCTGGGCTATCCCCACCTCCCCTCCCCCATCGCCCCCCAGCCAGCAGCACTCTCACCCCTCACACGTGTATGGTCAGGAGCATTGCCACAACTGGGGCAGGCAGAGGGGTCAGCAGAAAGGGCTCCGCTTCCCACCCACACAGTCCTGAATCCTCCCTGACAGGATCTCTGGCAAACCATTCAAGTCCCAGAGCCTCCGATTTCCCACACACGAGGAGGGGGTATGAACACAGGCCTTTTAAGGCTGACAAGCAGACGAAGTGAGTGAGCACAGTTAAGGGCCCAACACCTTGAAGAAGGAGTAAAAACTGCCAGTTCAGCATGCCTGGGGCACAAGCCCCATGGACAGTGGTCAGGGCACAGGCCTGCCTTCCCAGCTACATTGTGCATCCCTCCAAATGCCACTGACCCGTGGGACTCCGGCTCATGATGACAGGGGTGGCCACTGCTCCCAGGCTGGGGCTCTCGCTGCTCGGGGACGGGCTGTAGACAAACACCTCCTGCTTGAAGGGTGAGGTTGTAGATGGCTGGCTGCTCTGGGGAGAGAGGCCGGGTGAGCAAGGCCAGCCCACCCTCAGCAACCCCACAGGGTGGCCCCCACAAGCCCAGGACGGCCACTGTCTTCCATTCCCTGCATAGACCTGCTCTTTCCTTCCTGCTACCTTCAACCCTGGCTCTGACCAGGTGACCATGGAGCCCTGGCCCCTCCTCACCATACAGCCAGGAACCCCGTAGCAAGAACACTACTCAGTTTGGCCCTGTCCCTCTGCCACTGTTGTTACAAGATCCCCTTCAGCCCCTACTTCCAGGGGTTGTGATGGCCTGGCCGACAGGGCACCGCTCCTCCCCACTCTTCCTTTTTATCCACAGACTGAAGCCCGGATCCACCCACAGCAGCTGTTCTAATGCACGGGGACCTGTCCCAGGCTGGACAGGCAAACCTACCCCACTGTCACCCTCCTCTGTGGCCTCGCCCTCCCCTGCAGTGCTGCTGAAGCTGCTGGTGCTGGAGGAGGAGCGGGAGATATTGGCTCGGCCGTTCTCCTTCAACTTTATGAAGGGCCTGCAGAGAACAGGAAGTGAGGCAAGGCCTGGTCACGTGCTGAGAGCCCTCCACCCCAGCGCCCTCCCTGGAACCAAGGAGAGTAGCCCCAGTGGAACGCTGAGCTTGCCCACTGGTGACTCCCTGTGCTCCTGCTTTCTGGCCTCTATGTTCCAGAGAGTTCCAGAGGCAAGAGATGGTCACTCTCAGATTGCCTAGAGGCAGACAGCGTGTTCTGTGCTCCAAATGGCTCCAAATGCTCCAAATGGCTCCAAATGGCTCAACCTAGCCTTCCCCTCACCCATACTTACTTCTCTTTGTTGGGGCAGATTTCAGGAGAGCTGGGGTTGGATGAGGTCTCAGACTTTATCTCCTGAGAAGAGTGTCCTCCATCTGGGGTCTTGGGGGTACTGGATGTGCTGTCACTGAGGGAATAAATAGGAGTGAGGCCAGGCTATGGAGTCAGTCCCCAAACCCCCACCCCAACTCCAGGCCCAGGGTGGAGCCTCTGCCACAGCTCTCAGCACTGTGGGCTCAGAGTGCCCCACCAAAGCCAGCTGCTAGGACTTCCTTCCCACCCAAGTACCCTAAAACTACAGTAGACAGCAAGGCTTTCCACTCCCTGGAATAGGGGCTGCTCTAGGTTCATACATGAAGCCCAGAGATGACAAGCAGGGGCCCTGGCTTCATAGCCTCCAGCCCAAGTCCATGCCTCATTCAAGCTGGTCATCTACCTGACAAAGCTCAGGGCCACACAGGGAATGGCGCATGGCTGTGACATCTACCCCCACAGCAGGAAACAACCCAATAAGCACAGATTCCTACAGGTGCCAGGAGGGTCACCCCCTCTGGAGCCCCAGGGACACCCTTCACACGGACTATAATATGAACTTCCTGGGCTCCTGTGACAAGGCAGCCTTGGGTGCTGGGAAGCAGAGGGCTATCCTCAGCCCAGACGTTCACAAGTTTCCTTCTCCTGTAATTTAACAAAGACCTTGTTCTGGTGCCCACCATTTACCCTGTGTTAACAGGGATATGATGGCCCTGTCCTCAATGCACTTTTTGAACAATGCAATTATTGAGATATAATCCACATACCACATAACTCACCTATTTAAAGTGTACAATTCAATGCTTTTTAATATAGTCACAGAGTTCTGCAACCAACACCACAAACTAATTTTAGAACATTTCTTGAGTCCCCTAAAAGAAGCCCTGGACCAGTCTGTGATCATTCCCCACCCCACCCCACCCCATCCCTAAGCAACCACAGTGGACTTGCCCATTCCAGACATTTCATATAAATGGAATCATACAATATGTTATAGTCTTTGTGTCTGGCTTCTTTCCCTTAGCATAGCATTTTCAAGTTTCATCTATGCGGCAACACATATCAATACTTCACTACTTTTTATTACCCCCCAAAACTCCATTTTAAGGATAAACCATATTTTATTTATCCATTCATCAAACAATGGATATTTGGATTCTTTCCAGTTTGGGCTATTATGAATAATGCTGCTATGAACACCTGTGCACTAGCTTTATTAGTGTACTCACTTTCATAGACAATTGTTTTCTTTTCCTTATTATACACCTAGGAGTGGAACTGCCATGTCATGTGGTAACTCTGTGTTTAACCTTCTGAGGAACTGTCAGACTGTTTCCCAAAGCAGCCACGCTACTTTCCTACCAGCAATAAACAAGGGTTCTAATTTCTCTATATCCTCTCTGGCATTGTTTATTATTTGTCTTTTTGATTATAGCAATTCTAGAGTGTGAAGTGCCTTGATGCACTTTGGATGAGGTTCCTAATAGCCTCCTGTCAAGCACACAGGGTGTGGGTCACCTCACTGGAGTTCTCTGCACATCTGATGCTGATGTTCTCCCTCCTGGAATTTCTCTTTTCCAGGCTCTCCTCCTCTCTCCCCTTTCCTTCCCAGCCAGCTTTGCCAGCTCTTCCTTCTCCCTTTGCTGTTGAACACGGTACTGTACACACCTTATCCAGGTGGTCAGATCATTAACCCGTTTTTAACCAGCACCTCTACCCCAAGGCCTCTCTCCTAAACTCAAAAACCTGTAGTTCTGACCACTCCAGTGGACATCTCCAGGCATGGACCCCCAAAACTCCCATGCACAGGTTCCAAACAACTTTTCCTTCTTTCTTCTCTATTAACCTGTCCCTGTCCTACCTGCCCTAGCTCCGAAGATGAAGCCATCACCCAGGGCTATAACTGACAACTTGGAAACCTCAAAGTTAACCAAATTTCTTCTCCTTCTTCCTTACAAAATTGTAAGCTTCTAGACTCGCAGAGGTCCTCAAACTTTTTAAACAGGGGGCCAGTTCACTGTCCCTCAGACCGCTGAAGGGCCGGACTATAGTTTAAAAAAAAAAAACTATGAACAAATTCCTATGCACACTGCACATATCTTATTTGGAAGTAAAAAAACAAAACGGGAACAAATACAATCACACTGCTTCATGTGGCCCACGGGCCACAGTTTGAGGACCCCTGTGAGGATAGGTTTGTATCTTTTGTGGCACTTGTCTCAACACTCAGAGCTGTACCTAGCACATGGCAGACACTCAATAAATGCTGCTTGCCGAAGAAAGAACAAATGTGCTCACCGGTTAAAAGAATGAGAAAGCATCAAAACCAGACAAGGACTCAACAAAAAAAGAAAATTACAGGGCAATATCCCTGATAAACATAGATGAAAAATCCTCAAAAAAATGTTAGCAAACAGGATTCAACCATACATTATAAAGATCATTCAAAAACTACCTAACAGTTACAATGAGCGCTATACAGGTGCTGAGGACACTTACAGCCCTGACTAAAGCATTATAAAAGCTACCCCTTGTAACAAAAACATTTATACCCCCTTAATATGTTTTTTAATTATGTGGATATTGTTTTTAAAAATGCAAAATTTCCTTAAAAGATTGGAAAGAAATACCCTAAAAAGTTAGAATTATGGATTACTATTTTCCCCCTTTAACATTTGGTTTAATTGTATTAATTCTGAAAAGATGGGGGGCAGTGCCTGTGGCTCAGTGGGTAGGATTCCAGCCCCATATATTGAGTTTGGCAGGTTCAAACCCCGCCCTGGCCAGCTAAAACAGCAATGACAACTGCAACAACAACAACAACAAAAAAAAGCTGGGCATTGTGGTGGGCACCTGTAGTCTCAGATACTTGGGAGGCTAAGGCAAGAGAATCGCTTAAGCCCAGGAGTTGGAGGTTGCTGGGAGCTGTGACACCTTGGCACTCTACCAAGGGTGACAAAGTGAGACTCTGTCTCCAAAAAAAAAAAAAACTTTTTTGAAAATATATTAAAAATAAAACTTGTGATTAAAAAAATAGTTCAGGAAAGAGCTGCACCGGGACCCCTGATCGGCACCCTCCGGACCTCCAGAAGAGCTGTGCTGGGACCCGCAATCAGCACCCTCCTGGACCTCCGGAAGAGCTGCACTGGGACCCGTGATGGGTACCCTCCCACCTCTGGAAGAGCTGCACCAGGGCCCACGATTGGCACGCTCCGGGACCCTGCTAAGAGCTGTGCTGGGACCCTGTCGGACTTCCAGAAGAGCTGCCCCCTGACCCTCAATCGGCACCTTCCCAGACCTCCAGAAGACCTGCGCTGCCACCCATTATCGGCACCCTCCCCGGAAGAGCTGCGCCGCAACCCACAATTGGCACCCTCCGGGACCCAGATAAGAGCTCCGCTGGGACCCGCTACCCCACCCACCGGGCCCCCCCACACCCTGACCAAGAACTTGGGGAGCCTCACAACCCCGAGTCCTCCCTCCTGTACCCTCCCTGCCTCCACACCGCTCACTCCTCTGGCCAGGGACTCTGGTAGCCATGTGCCTCCAAAGCCCTCCCTGCCTCTGGGCGGAGCCCTTCTCCTGGCCAGAGACTGCTGGAGCCTTGGGCCCTCTGTGACAAAGTCACTGGGTGCCAGGCACTCCCAGAACCGTGTGTACCAACCCCCTGCCCTGTTGCTGAATGGGGGAGAGCTGCTCCCACAACCAGAACTCCCTGCCTGTGGCAGCCCCAGAAGAGCTACACAGGGTCACTCCCTACAAAGATCCAGCAACAATAGAGTGAACCCCCAGGGTCTAATCTCGGAGAGACACCACCCCAACTCTGAGGACGGCCAGAGGAAAGGGTGAAAAAGAATCATGAGACGAAATCAAAGGAAAAACTCTGGCAATATGAATAATCAGATTAGATCAACTCCCCCAAGGAACAATGGGGCAGACACAGCACAAGATCCCATGCACAAATAGCTGAGATGTCAGAAATTGAATTCAGAATCTGGATAGCAAATAAGATCGAATTAGAATTCCAAGCAGTAACCCAAAAGATGTCTCAAGAATTCAACGAATTCAAAGACCAAATGACCAAAGATTTTGACACACTGAGATAAGAAGTTGCAGCCCTCAAAGATCTGAGAAACACAGTAGAATCCCTCAGTAAGAGAATGGAGCAAGAAGAAGAAAGGATTTCTGACATTGAAGACAAAGCTTTTGAACACTCCCAAATTCTCAGCGAGGAAGAGAAATGGAGGGCAAAAACAGATCACTCTCTCAGAGAGCTCTGGGATAATTCTAAGAAAACCAATATTCATCTTAAAGGGATCCCCAAAAGTGATGAAGTGGCTTGACAAGACACAGAGTCTCTTCTCCATGATATTATGAAGGAGAACTTTCCAGATATGCCAAGAGATTCTGAATTTCAGATAGCTGATAGTTTCAGAACTCCAGCATGACTCAACTCGAATAAGACATCCCCCAGACACATCATAATCAATTTCACTAAAGTTAATATGAAGGAGAAAATTCTGAAAGCAGACAGAGAAAAGAAAACCATTATCTACAAGGGGAAGAATATTAGAATAACTGCAGATCTCTCTGCTGAAACCTTTCAAGCTAGAAGAGGATGATCATCGACTTTTAATCTCCTAAAACAAAATAACTTTTAACCCAGGATCCTACACCCAGGTAAACTGAGTTTCATTTATAACAGAGAAATTAAATAGTTTAATGACATTCACATGTTGAAGAAATTTGCTACAACTAAACTAGCTCTCCAGGATATTCTTAGACCTATCCTCCACAAAGACCAGCATAATACTCCACCACAAAAGTAAACCCACCCAGAAAATTTTCATCAAATTCCAACTTCCACAGTCGCAAAAGGATTAAAAATATCCACCAGACTCTTGAAAGGCTTGTCAATATTCTCAAATAATGTGAATGGTTTAAATTGTCCTCTAAAGAGGCACAGGTTGGTTGACTGGATACAAAAACTCAAGCTCAATATCTACTGCATACAAGAATCTCATCTTACATTAAAAGACAAATA
>CAUYPK010027630.1:0-27089 GCA_963574355.1 Loris lydekkerianus
ATGTCTCAACACAATTGTGAAATTGCCAGGAAGGCTATGTTAACCAGTGTGATATAAACGTGTCAACCGGTCTGTGAAACTAATGTATGATGCCCTATGATCATACCATTGTACATAGCTATGATTTAATTAAAAAAAAAATGAGAAAGGATAAATTACAACAGATACCACAGAAATTAAAAAATCCTCAATGATTTCTACAGAAAACTCTATTCTCAGAAATATGATAATCTGGAGGAAATGGACCAATACCTGGAGGCACATCACCTTTCTAGACTAAACCAGAAAAAAGCAGAAATTTTGAATAGACATGAATCAAGCACTAAAATAGCATCAAGTATACAAAATCTCCGAAAAAAAGAAAAGTCCACTACCAAAGGGCTTCACATCAGAATTCTGCCAAACTTTCAAAAAAGAACTCCAAATTAGGAAAGGACTAAGCAAAGAAAATACTATATACACCAATATCATTAGTTAATATTGATGTAAAAAAATTCAATAAGATCCTAGCAAACATAATTGAATGATACATCAAATAAATTATATACCATGATCAAGTTGGTTTTATCCCAGGGTTATAAGGTTGGTTTAACAAATTTCATTTATTTCTAATTTAATTTTGGTTATTTCTTTTCTTATGCCAGGTTTAAGATTGGATTGCTCTTCTTTTTCCATTTCCTTGAGATGATTCATTAGGTTGTTGATGAGCTCTCTTCCTGTTTTGTAAATGTAGGCATCTAATAAAATTAATCTCCCTATTAGGACTTCTTTGTAGTATCCCACAGATTTTGGTAGCTATTGCTTCATTATTGTAATGTTCAAGGAATTTAATAATTCCTTCTTTACCTCCGCCTAGATCCAACTGTCATTCAGCAGTGGTACCTCTCTGCAGGACACTACAATGGTGGGGACATTTGTTCAATTCTGTAGAATGTACAAGCTTAAGAGTGCACCCTACTGTTAGGACAGAGTTTGTGGTGGCTCGAGGTAGTCACAGAAATAACCGAATAAAATAAGAGTGTAATGTTTTAGCAAGAAAGGAAGAATTTATTTTAATGGCTGGGACAGCAAACTGTCTGCAGGCTCTGAGAAAAGTATAGTACTGGATTTTATACACAAATTTGGGAAATATTAGCTGCTTCTTAGAAGTTTCCAACGGTCTTGATCAACTCTGCTCCCATAACAACTCATATCTATCTGTCCATGTCAGAAAGTCCCAGGGATATCAATCAGTCCCTCAAAATCACCAGCTCCCCAAAACAACCCACCTGCAAGTTCACAATTAGCCCCATTCCCGTAACAAATAAATCCGGCCTCACCTAAACCACTCTAAAATATCACCCACCATCCACCCTTCTCAGGTATAGCAACCTATCTAACACCAATGTAAACTAGAGATTTTGGATGATACTAACATGTTCACGTGGGTTTATCTGTTCTGACAACTGCACCACTCTGGTGGGGGATGCGGTTAAGGGGGGAGGCCAGGAACACCTGGGAGCAGGAGGTATATTGGAAATCTGTATATTGTCTACTCAATTTTGCCATGAACTTAAAATGGATCTACAAAGGAATCTATTAAAAATAATAATTGTAAGGGTGGGGTTAGAGTTATTAAAGTCTAGTGAGTCATCCTGAGCTTAAACAGAGAGAGCACCATGTAATCCTCTTGGCAGAACCACAAGATAAATAAGTTTGAGAAATAGGACTTCGTCTTCACAGCATCTAATTCTGGAGAAAAGAAAAGAGTTTTATTCAGGACCATTCTAACTTTTAGGTATCTGTGAGACCTCTGGTGGGGTACATCAAATAGATGAAAATTCAGTGCTTGGAATGTCAGGTTTAAATGGATAAAAGTTTAAATAACTTTAATTTGAAATAATTTTTGAATTTTTTGTAAATACTTTACCTGGTCTCCCCTAAAGTTAAGAACTTACATAAACAAGGTCTATTTATCATATGAGAGGGTGACATTGGCATAATACTATTGCAATATGATGGGTTTATTTGTATTTCAGTTTTTCTGATAATGTTTCTTTTATGCTGCAGGATGAAACCCTGTATTCACTTGCTGTCTTTCATTAGTGTCTGAATCAATCCAGGCTCCTACAACAAAAATGGCATAGAGTGAATGGGTTAGATAACAAATATTTATTTTTCTCAGTTCAGGATACTGGGGAGTCCAAAACCAGGGCCCTGGAAGGCCCAGGGTCTGGTGAAGGCCCATTCCCTGGTTGGCAGATGGTTATCTTCCCATTGTAGCCCCATGTGGTAGATAGAGAAAAAGATCTCATCACATTTCCTTTCCTTTCAAATGGGCACTAATCCCAGTGTGGGAGCCCCACCCTCACTGTCTCATTAGCTCCTAAGCCTTACACCCAAATGCCATTATATTGGATTTCAACATAGGAATTTCAGGGTGACCCAGATATTCAGTCCATAACAGACTCCTCTGGACTTTCTTTGTCTTTTATGACTGTAATACTTTCTAAAACCACTGGTCAGATATTCTGTAGAATGCCTTTCGATTTGAATTTGTCTAACATTTTACCATCACTAGACTGAGGTTATGTATTTTGGAGATGAAATTGCAGAAGTTAAGTGCTTTTCTCATTGCATCATATGGGGGCTACATGACTCAACGTGTCTTGTCATTGGTGAGCTTAGCCAAGGTCAGCAGATTAGGGTAGGGCCTTCCCACCATCTTCACTGCATGACCACTGTTTTTACTTTCCATTCTGTATTCTTTGGAGGCTGGTCTCCAGGAAAGGGAAAGTGATTCTATAAATCCCCTTTGGAATTAGGGAATATGAGAAGATCCAGGATTCAATTTGAATGTTAAGACCTGGGTGGATTTCCAGCAGAAAGAAAGAGAGAGACGGAGAGAGGGAGTGAGGGAGGGGAGGGAAGGAAAGAAGGAAGAAAGGAAGGAAGCAAACAAAAAAAGAAGGGAAGAAAGAAGAAATAAAGAAAAGAAGAAAGAAGAAAGAAAGAGAGAGAGAGAAAAAAGAAAGAATTTTTACAATTACGCACTGGACTCCAATTATGGAGATTAAAATTTTGAATAACAAGTAAAAACAAAGTTTCCCTCAGACGCATAAAGATGTGCTCCTGACAGGAAGGAGAACATCCAGGGCCTCCTTAGACACTAACCAGGGAGCACCACTTAAACGAGTGCCCTTCCAGCATTAGGGAAATTTTAACCAAGTTCTTCTAAGTAGAAGAAGCACAAGAAAACAACAAAATTTGCCTAATCAAATATGTTAGATCTGTGGGCGTTCCCCCCAATTCCTTTAGTTTTTACCTTTAACCATTCACTTAGCAAAGTGGGCCTTTTGGATGATCTTTTGGTTTAAAGATGAAAGAGAAAATAAATCTCTCTCTCTCTTTTTTTTTTTTTTTTTTTTTGAGCAAATAGGTAATTTTTATGATTCTTTGGTGGAGACAATTTTCTTTAAAACCATCATTTTCTATTGAAAAATCCTGAAAGAGTTTATTGCTTTTTATCAATCCACAAAACTTGGCTTAAAGCAGCAAAGACTTAATAATAGAGTAATCGAGCATGTTGAAAACAGTAAGATCCATTTCCAACCAAAAATAAACAGGTATACTATGAAATTGAAATAAGCCAATAAGAGACAGCATGATCAGGGTTTCAACACTGGTAGGTGCACGAGAAGGGAATCCATGGCACCTTCCGAGATGCCAGGAATTTGAGATAGCAAAAAAGAAATGCCCAGATTTCTGGGATCTGCACAGCTGATGCAGGCACGTGACTCTGTGGTACTAAGTGTCTGTAAGGTGAAGAGGCAATTGGCTGAGGGAGGAGGCAGTAAATAGTTCTGAGGATGCCTTCACGGTAATGCATAAATCCCAATGAGGTCTGGAGAGAGACATTTTTCAAGGTTCCTGAGGGTGGTAAAGAGGCATTAGGAAGGAGCCATGGATGGGAACAAGAGAGAGACAGAGAAGGTAAGCGGTGGAAGAGGGATGGAGAGCCTGCAGCCTTGACAGCAGAGGGGTGCCAAGGTCACAGTGTCTGGGCTGAAGCAGCAATAGACATGTCTACTACTGCACCTGTCACAGCTCCACCAAGGACCCTGGCAGGAAGAAAACCCAGGGAGCATCTTCATCCCCAAGGCCAAGTATGCCTCTCTGGAAATGGGAAGCAACCAGGAAAGAAGGGGAGGCAGCAGAGAAGAAAGGAGAACCCTGAACTGACTCCCAAGTAATTCAAAACCATTTTCAGTGGAAAGGGCATCACAGAGAAACAGCACAGGATGCGTGTCAAAGATGGAAAAATAGATTTTACTCAGATCATCGGAGTAAGGATACAAACTGAACTCAATTCCAACCAAGACAAGGTGATCCGGGTTCCTACCAGGAGAGCAAAGAGGGGAAAAAAGGGGCTTTGGTTACTGAAAGCGCCTAGGAGATGAGAGGGAAGTAAAAGCGACATAGGGGCAAGTGGAGGGTTCCCGAAGGTGGCTCTGAAGTGTGGACTGACAGGGAGTCAGTTTTGTGGTTTGCCCATGTTCATTTTACTGAGCAAAGACTCAGAGCAGGGTGAGGTCTTCAGGGGCCGGCCCGCTGCAGTGGGGCTGCTGCAGAGCAGTTCAGTCTCCCGCACACACGCTGTGTGGGCTGGTCCTTGGTGATTCCTGGAGTTCATAATTCCCAGAGCAGAGGGAATTTAACTTTCAAGATTCACTTTTCAATTAGCTGGAAAGGATAGGACTCCAGGGTTTTTCCAGTTATAAGGAAATATGAAACTTTTTTTGCTTACCTGAGATGGTATTTGTACTGTACATGCAAATAGTATAATATTTAACACCACTAAAACTAGTGGCAGGGGAAAATGCTCTACCAGATCAGAAAAAATACAGAAGAGAATTCTGGTATTTCCTTGCCACCAGGAGATCTGTTCCAACTTGTTTGACACCAAAGAGCCTCCAAGAAACAAAGACAGCAGGAAAATAAATAGACACTAGGCCACCAGGAAGGATGGTAACCCCACATGATCAAAAGTAATTTTACAACAAAGACATTTGCACCAGAATGTTTATTGCAGCCCAGTTCATAATTGCCAAGATACAGAAATAGCCTAAGTGCCCACTGACCCATGAATGGATTAATAAATTGTGATATGTGTATACCATGGAATATTATGCAGCCTTAAAGAAAGATGGAGACTTTACCTCTTTCATGTTTACATGGATGGAGCTAGAACATATTTTTCTTAGCAAAGTATCTCAATAATGGAAAGAAAAGTATCCAATGTACTCAATACTGCTACAAAATCAATACATAATGGCCTATACATTCATACAAATGATAAAACACAGCTATAGTCCAGAAAGAAGGAGGGGAGAGGAGAGGAGAGTGGGAAGAGGGAGGGTATTTGGGGGGACCTCACGTAATGTGCATAATGCAATAGTACATTATAAAACTATTAACAAAAGAGTACAATTGTCTTACCACATCAAATAAGTAAGCGAGGTGATTGATGTGTTAATCAGTTTGATGCAAATATTTCACATTGTATATCAAATCAGTACACTGAACTCCATAAATGCATCAATGTACACTTATGATTTAATTAAAATAAAATAAAAAGAATGGTAACGCCAGCTCTCCTAGCAAGAAGGACTTAACGTGGGAACCAATTTGGACTTCCTAGGCAAATGAAACTCAATTCTCAATAAAATTCCACTTGCTGCCAGAACGACAGACACATTGGCAATTGCAAGCTATTCTTTCTTTCCTTTTTTCCAAAAGATGAAGGCCACCCATGAAAATGCTAACCACGGAAGTAGAAGTTCACCAGATGTGGACTGGAGCTCTGGAAGGTTCTGGAAGGTTCTGAAGGGCCTTCTTCTCTGCTTAGCATTTATGTACAACCACAGGGGCACTTACCTGGCCTTGGCCATTTCTCTACTAGCCACCCCCGACCGTTGGTGTGGTGTTTACTCCCAGATGTGATATCTCACCTCACTTTAGAACTATGTGTGTTAGCCAGTATCTGCCTATAATCACATCATTGTCACCTCTCTTCTTAGATTTTATTAATTATTTACATTTAGGACAAATAGAAATGAGAAGAAAAACATATATGTGAGTGTGAGTTATATAGTATAGAACATTAGTATTATTGAATGAAAACTTTAAGTGTAGCCAGGTACAATGGCTTATACCTATAATGCTAGCACTCTGGGAGGCTGAGGCGGGTGGAATGCTAGAGCTCAGGTGTTTGAGACCAGCCTGAGCAAGACTGAGACTCTGTCTTTACTAAAAAGTACAAAAACTAGCCAGGTGTTGTAGTGGGCGCCTGTAGTCCCAGCTACTACGAAAGCTGAGGCATGAGGATCGCTTGAGCCCAAGAGTGTGAGGTTGCTGTGAGCTATGACACACTGCATTCTACCCAGGGCAACAGAGTGAGACTGTGTCTCAAAAATAAAAACAAACAAATAAAAACTTTAAATATTTTGATACTTTGGTAGGTTAAACAATGTAGTGAAGAGTAATTTGCTTGTAAAATTTCATCAGGGAAAGTACAAAGGTATAAACTACAATTTTAAGTTTGAATGATATCCCTAGTTTCTGAATAAACTGAAACCTAATTTGTAAGCTATTAGAACAGTTATATAAGGTATCCTGATTACTTGGAAATTTTACAATTTTGCCTTTTACAATGGCAAGAGTTGCTAATTACTTATAAAATACACAGTACTTAACTATTTTTAATTTCTAGAATTATTTTCTGGAGCGATTTAAAACCTACCTATGTAAGAAATATTTTGAAATTTAGAAAGCAACAATATGTCTCAAATGAGAAAATACAAAAAAAAAGAATATTAAAATACATTAGAAAGAAAATATACATTTAAAATATTAATACAAATTAATTGCTACTATGTAGACACAACAAACCAAGCAGTTAATCAAGGACTGTTGCTAATGCATATTTGATAAATAAGAAAATAATGAATGAAATTAATCAACTAATTCTTTGGCCCAGTTTGTGTTATTTGTTCAAGCCGTATTTCTCACTGAGGCCTCAGGTGCGGCTTCCATCTCCTGACCCGCGTATTCCCCACCAGTTGCAATGCATGTGAGTGGTGGTGCTAAAAATCAACACAAGGCAGCCTTAAAGAAAGGAGACTTTACCTCTTTCATGTTTACATGGATGGAGCTGGAACACATTCTTAGGAAAGTATCTCAGGAATGGAAGAAAAAGTATCCAATGTACTCAGCCCTACTATGAAACTAATTTATAGCTTTCATATGAAGGCTATAACCCAACTATAGCCCAAGAATATGGGGAACAGGGAATGGGAGGGAAGGAGAGGGAGAGTGATTGGTGGGATCACACCTACGGTGCATCTTACAAGGATACATGTGAAACTTACTAACTGTAGAATATAAATGTCTTAACACAATAACTAAGAAAATGCCAGGAAGGCTATGTTAACCAATGTGATGAAAATAGGTCAAATTGTATATAAAACCAGTTTATGGTGCTCCATGATTGCATTAATGTACACAGCTATAATTTAATAAAAAATATATATATTAAAAAAAAATCAACACAGCACTTTCTAGGGCAGAGGTCTGAACCCCATGATCTATCTTTATTACACAACTTTCCTGCTATGATTTGCCATGATTTTCCCTTTCAGTGAAATAGACAATTCAGTTTGGAGCCAATCATGGCCCGATTCACCATGTAACTGGGGAGAATAGCACACAGTTTAAGGTAGTTTGGTCTTTACCAGCACGTGAGTATCCTCTGTATCAGTACATACATATCCTCTTCTGGAGGCACTTAGTCTTTGGTCTTTATGAAAAAAATCTGTTAATATGAAATTAACTTTATCATATCTTAAAACTGGACTGAAGAAAAAATATGAATCTCCTTTTGATCACAAGCCAATTTCCAAGTCTCCAGTACACACCGCATATAGCGCCATCCTCCTACCTTCTGCCAAGTTTCAGGATGAAAGTAATATTGCTATTTCTGGCAAAAATGATAATTGTCATTTTGATGTCATTTAAGATTTTTTAGTACAATTTTTTTCAAAATGAAATATTACATTTAGAAATTTCAGAACCAAACTCAGATTCCCTCTCAGTATTGTATGAATTCATTATTTTTTATTGTGTGTTATGACGTTAGCTTTCCTTTTTCCTAGCCCAGTTTCATTTAATCTATTAAATTTTATCTTGCTTACTTCCATTTCTATTTTCAAATGATCACAAATCAACATTTTGTTACAAAGTGACTTATAAAAATAAATGAATAATTAGATATATTGGATAGATATGGACACCATTGAATTCCTTTAAATCAGAACATGTTCTAATAAGATTGTGCTAATTAACTTTGCTTCTGAGGAAATCACAAGTCAAATTTCTCATCAAGGGGAAGTTAATTTAGTTCCCTATGGCTATATTTAATGACCCGATGGCATTTGCTTTCACTTTATGGGCTGAGATATTCAAGGTTAGTTTCCCAGAAACCATTATTGTTGCTACTTTGTAAATTGTTCTATGTTTTGAGGAGTAAGCAATAATTCTATGCTCTAAATTAACAAATTGTACATAATTTAGTATGTTTCATGCAAATAGATTTTCTAGCAAGGGAACAAAAAGTAGCAGCAAAATTATTCATATAACTGAAAATTGGAGGAGTTTTTTTGTTTTGTTTTATTATACGCCTTTTGCATTGATCTAAAGGATCATGACTCTGGTGTCAGACATGAGTTCCAATCCCAGGATTTTGCTCTTACTCACTGGCACTTCTCTCCGTTTTCATGTACAGGGGTCTGATTATTGTAACTTATCTAGGAGATTCTACTTATAAGGCCTAAGACACCAGAGAAATTAAGGACCCATTATCTGCCGGGACTGCTTAATGTCACACTGATCTGCTTTACACCAGAGGACTCGAGGCCTTTTAGTTCACTTTGACCTATGCTTGGTTTTCCTAGGTTGAGGTTCAGATAGCCGCAGGAAGCTTTACCAGTTATTAATCCCTTAGTCTACATTAATATCATACTTACCAGGGAATTTTTTTTTTTTTTTTTGTTATTAACATGTGGGCAGAACACAGAAAAAAGGTCCACTGTGGCTGATGCCATTTAATACTATTCCAAAGAAAGTAGCAAATAAGACAGGATAAAGAAATATAAAAACTAGGGCTGCACCTGTGGCTCAAAGGAGTAGGGTGCTGGCCCCATATGCCGGAGGTGGTGGGTTCAAATCCAGTCCCGGCCAAAAAAAAAAAAAGAAAAAGAAATATAAAAACTAAAAATAAGATGTAAAAATATTTGGGAAGAAACAACGTTATTGTTTCCTTCCTTAATTGTTCTGCTTCTTAACTGCTGCATAACAAACTCAAACCACCACACAGGGGAGCGGGGATTAAAACTGGGCTGACGTGGCACTTTTTCTCTTATTAGCCTGGTCTCAGGTCTTACCGGGTGGGCACAGCGAGAAGGCTTCAGATCTGCTAGCTTGTTCACCCTTTCTGACTCAGGACTCTGGGGCCATAGGGAAGTTGTGTCTCTGGCTACAACCTCCTCAGGGACCATATAGTCTCACTCCTGCCACATTCATCAGTTACAAAGGGTCCCCAGCCCATCGGAAAAGCCCCAGAGATGGGAAGATTGTTGCAATCCTCTTGAGGAAATAGAGTGTGCACCTGTGATGTTCTACTTGAAACTGAAATCCTTCCCCCTTCCCCCTGTTCTTAGGGTTATAACTGGGTTATAGCTTTGGTGTGAAAGCCATAAATTAGTTTCATACTAGGGCTGAGTACATTGGATACTTTTTCTTCCATTCTTGAGATACTTTATATGTTCCAACTAAAGGGAGGGGAGGGAAGGAAGATGTGGGCAGAGGGAGGGTGATTGGTGGGATTACACCTGCAGTACATTTTACAAGGGTATGTGTAAATGTGGAATGTAAATGTCTTAGCACAATAATTAATAAAATGCAAGAAAGGCTATGTTAACCAGAGTGATGAAAATGTGTCAAACGGTCTATGAAACCAGTGTATGGTGCCCCATGATCACATTAATGTACACAGCTATGATTTAATAATTAAAAAAAAAGAAACAAATCCTGTTAGAATTATTATACTCAATGATGTCCCCTATGTAAAATAAATACACAAACCTTAAGCCCTTCCTCACTACCCAGAAATCATCAGTATAAAACAGGAAAAAATTTCAATTTTTCATAGCAACTAAAATTATGCATGTATGTATTTTAGTCATGACATTCGTATATACATATATTATGCTCTACAAAAGAAAAACCAAAATGCTTTAAGTTTTGACTTGCTTTGAAGTAAGACTTGAATATATGCAGAAACATCCCACATTATTGAATGAAAATATTTACCTTTGAATGAATGCATATATATTTCATATATTTCAATGAAATCTCAAGAGTGTTTAATTTTAATGAGTCAGAATGATTCTAAAGTGTACTTATAAAAAGAGATATGTGAAACTAGCAAGATCTCCTTTGGGAAAAAAAGTAGAAAGAGAGAATTAACCAAATAATAAACATAGAATAAAACTACAATTATTAAATTATACAATAGGAAAACTAGCTACCCAATAGATTGAAATAAAAATTTCATAAACAAATGTAAGTACACATAAGCATTTGGGATATTACAGAAATGGCATTGGAATTCAAGGCTTAAAGGATACATTATTTAAAAATCTTTTTGTGAAATATATAGGAAAGTATATTATTTAAAGTAAAAAAATATAGATGTGTAGCTTGTATTTGAAACACAAAGAATTAAATTTCTGGTGTTTTAAATAGTAAGCTGTAAAAACTAAATCATGAAGTTACAAATGTAGGGAGGTTAATATAACAAGTAACAGAAATGTAATAAAACATACAAAAAATGCTATCGAATTATGTTTTAGAGGTAATTAAAAACTTATAAACTTCTTTATGTAAAGTGTTTCTAATTTTTAAAAAAAAAACAAAAATATTTTAATAACATGAAAATACAAAAGAAAGAGAGAACATCAAAAGGTTAAGAGGATTTATTATAAACTTTAAAAACAGCATATAAAAAAGTAATAATTATGAACAGTAGTTTTGAAAAGAAATACAGATATTTACAACCAAAACATTTTACATGTTAGCATTATATATTTTAGCTCTTCTAGCAAATCGACAAAGCCTAAAAGAAATAACAAAACAGCTTGATGAGATGCAACAGAGATTGTTTTTTTCAGTCTTTATCTGTAGGATTATAAATCAGTGTATTTTCTTGAAAAGGCCTAATAGTACATTAAAATAAATATGCTAGTTGCATGAAAAATTTAGATCCAAGGAATTCATCCAAATAAAATAAGAGAGGTTGTACAAAATACTTTTCCAGAATTGACCTTTAATTCTGACTGTAGAGCTCAGCAATTTTAAAAATTGTTGATGCTTCATTTCTAATTTGATTGAGCCAATTCCTTCACTAAGGACTTGTGAAAATTATTATGTGACTCTAATTCTGAGTTAAGGTGGAAAACAACCTAAAAATAGATTAAACAAAGTCTTGTTTATATGAAAGTGAGATTTTGAAATTGCCTAAATATTGAAAGAATAGGTAAATGTGGGAAGATATTAGAAAGCTTTGAATCTTATAATACTGAGAATCAATGTAAATTATGATAAATTCATGTTAATGTGGAAACAATCCCATACTATTAGTATTAATATTTATTTTAGTATTAATAATAAAGTGTAATTAATATTAGTAACACCTAGGAATATGGTTTGTCATTCTATTTATTTACCTCCTTTCATATGCTCAATAAACATATATATTTCTATATATCTGATTTGTTTTGTTAATCATTTTTAAATATATTATTCCTTTATATTGATTATCTGATTATTTTGTTATACTTATATATTTAATTTACTTTTTTATTCTATTATCTACTTATTTATTCATTAACATGGAAACTTTGACAGCACTAGATCTCAGCTAACTAATGCTAAAATAAGAAAAATGTTTTTTCATTTGACACATAAATAATAATAAACAATTTAAATAATAATTATTTCAATTGCTCTTTTTGAGTAACAATCCTATTTGTTTCTGTTTCTGTTCCTTATTTCTTAATTAGAAATTTTAAAATAACATTTGTTCAGATGGTTAAATATTGTCAGTTGGCATAATTTTTAAACAAATGTATTTTAAGGAAATACATATTTCACATTTTGAAAGGCATTTTACTGTGAAGTTTAAAATAATAGATTAAAATTATTTCAGATTTTCTATTTAGAAGCTGATCTATGTATTGATCATTTGATATGACACCTATTGCATTAAACTATCCTAAAATTATCAAGCTTATATTATGACAACTAAAAAGTATTTGGTATGCTGGGTAATTATTTCAACTTTATTTTTGCATTTGACTTGTTGGTATGTTTTTAATAAAATGTTAGCATCTATGTTCATAAAAGTAATTACCTGTAGAATTAATTTAGCATGCTAAGTCTGTCACTATTTTCTTATTCAGCATCATGTAGGAGAAACTCTGTAAGGTGACCATGCAAAGGACTGTAACAAACCAGTCAATGTAGGGAGGTGGCCAACATGGAATTAGGCCTACTGTGCTGATATGGGGCATGTCTGATCCATGAAAATTAGGTCAACTTAATGAGGTGGTCAATGTAGGGAGGTCACCTTTGGAAGTTCTACTGTAGTAGATTCATTATGGATATAATTTTAATCTTCAGCTTGAGAAAATATGAAAGTGTTTGCTTTTTAATCATGTTCCCAAAGATTCTATAATGACCCTTTGCTTTGTGCCTTTGTTTCAGAAGGTGGTGGTCAGCCCCTGACCAATGGCAGCACCTCCAGCCACTGGGGTGGGGAAATGTCAGTAACTGTAGTACGGATCTGGTCCCTTCCGAATGTTTGGTCATTATTCGGTCTTACACCTCCTGATTTTCCGACTCTGTGGGCCAGACCTCTTCACCTCTCTGGTCCATGTGAGATAGTAAGACCCTGTCTTCTGCCCTCTGCTCCAGAAGCCTCTACCATTTCTGGAACGTCACCTTACATTTCCTCTTCTAATAATACAGTCTATGCAAGCGACGCCTGAAATGGTGTTGACACCAGAAGAGCTGGAGGCTGTCAGCTACAGATCATGCCCTGTGTTAGAACTGTCACTTTTTTGATGAGGGTATTTGCACAATTAGAAGATTACAAACCTTTTGATGATGAAGATGAGGTGGGAACCTGAGTGACAGATCCAACCATAAAACAGGAAAGCAATTAGTTTATTTTTGGAAATATGCAGACATTCTTTTATATCTGAATTCTGATGAAAGCAGACGTTAGGTAAAGGTGCTGTATTTTTCTTCCTTTTGTTACTTTGTTTCAATATCTTCTTGGTTTAACTTGGAAGATGGGGCGCTCATAGATCCTTCCTGAATCTCTCCCAGTAACCCTGTTCTATACTTTTACTTTTTCAGGGCTACTGCAATTTTATCAACCTGCAGATATGTTAATGTGAAGGGAAGAGGACCTTTCTGTAACAAGCCATTTCAAACTGGTTAATAACTGACCTCCTGTCCCTGGAATTGTCCTGTGTCCACATCAAGAGTGCCTCAGGGACTATAAAGCTATACTGACAATCGGTCAAGTGTACTTGAGACTAACCTTGCACAGCCTTGGAATTTTAATTTATTTAGCTGATATTAAATATTTTGTTTAATATAAAATAATTTATGTGAGACTTTTATTCAGTGCATACACTGAAATCAGCCGTTGCTTTCTCAGATTCTTTGGATTCTGAATATGCAAGTGAAAGTTGAAGAATATTAAGAAGCCCTGGGTAACTCATACTTCAATATCAATTTTAGATTTTCCAATAAAATACAATTGCCATTGGATATGATGGTAAATGATTCCTTACAGTTCAGGCAAAGTGAAATGAAAATAGCAACATTTACATAGTGAATTTTACATGTTAGGGGTACTTTATTTTATTTTGTATATATATATATTTTTATTAAATCATAGCTGTGAGGAGCACTTCATACCCCTGGATTGCACTAATGTACACAGCTATGATTTAACAATAAAAATAAATAAATTAAAAAATAATAATAATAAAAAAGAAAGTTCAGGGATCCTGACCATAGTAATCTCCCTGGAATCCCTGGACTGTCCCCAGGATTGCTGGACTGTCCCTGCCCCAGCAGGATCAGAGCACACCTGCAAGGAGATGGCTTTTGCTTCCAACCACCTGCATCTGCTTCCTGTGAGAACTGTGCTCCAGGCATAGCCACCCACTACCACCTTCAGTTTACAGCAAGAAGCAGCAAGGGCAGCTCTGTTGGGCAGAACATTCCCTGTCTCAGGCTGCTGTCTGCAGGTTGGATTTCTGGTGCCATCATCTTAATCCACTAACTTCTGGGGTCTCTTCTGCTTTTACCTCCATGAACCCCTTTGCATCTCCTCACCTTGTTTTGTTTCCTGACCTGCTTTTCTTTCTGACCACCAGTAACCTTGTTTCCTATTTGCTAAGTGTTGGGGAACTAGGAGCTCTATTCCAAGGTTGCAAGCATAGGCCACGGGCCAGAACTGACTTGCAATTATGTTTTGTTTGATATGTCTAGGATTTATTTGCGTTTGTGTGTGTGTTTGTGTGTATGTGTATTTAATGGCGTTAATTGATAATACTGTAAAAATCTGAAGCTGTCACATTAAAATCTGGATTTCTGACTTCCCATGAAAAATTGAAGACTTAAGCAACCATTGCCTAGACAGGTGTTTCTTCTCCTTTTGATTGTCTATACTTTCCACATTGCCTTACCTCTCGTGTGATTACACTATTATCATTACTTTTAAGAGTAGAGCATGTTAGTCAGTGCAGACTGCTACAACAAAGTATCATAGACTTTGTTGTTTATAAGAATGCCTTACAGATTAGGTAGTAGCCATTCCTTGGGGAGGCAGTATGTCAGAGACACCGGACCGTGTTAATACTTTTTAACCCTCTGACGACTTTTATTATGGAAGATGATGTTTGCAGGCATGCTTTATTGGGCATATTCTCTTAGTAAGCACTCAAAAATCTGTTTTTCGTGTTTTCTCTGTTGTTGTTTGTTTGTTTGTTTCAGTTAGCCTTTCTCAATGAAATTAAAGCTGGATTTTAAAAATTCAGTTCTACCTTATATAACTTACTGTATCATCTGGAGGCCCAGGCTAAAAACAATATGCCTTGTCTCAGAAGGAGGGGAAAAATAATTTGAGTGACAGCATATAACATAGCAAAATGTATTTTACTATAATAACATAAGTAACACACAATAACACTATAACAACTTAAGGTTAATCACATAATAATTAACCTCTACATAATAGTGGATGGTGCAGACTCAGGAGCCAGACTTTGAGTTCATATTCTTTTTTTTTTTTTTGAGACAGAGTCTCACTTTGTCTCACTTTGTCACCCTCAGTAGAGTGCTGTGGCATCGTAGCTCACAGCAACCTCAAACTCTTGGGCTCAAGTGATTCTCTTGCCTCAGCTTCCCAAGTAGCTGGGACCACAGGTGCCTGCCACAACGCCCAGCTATTTTTAGAGATGAAGTCTTGCTCTGGCTCAGGCTGGTCTTTTTTTTTGTAGAGACAGAGTCTTACTTTATTGCTCTCGGTAGAGTGCCGTGGCATCAAACAGCATCACACAGCTCACAGCAATTCTCTTGCCTCAGCCTCCTGAATAGCTGGGACTACAGACACCTGCCACAACGCCTGGCTATTTTCTTGTTGCAGTTTGGCTGGGGCTGGGTTTGAACCCACAACCTTTGGTATATGGGACTGGCACCCTACCCACTGAGCCACAGGCACCGCCCTCAGGCTGGTCTTGAACCTATAGGCTCAGGTAATCCACCCACCTCAGCCTCCCAGAGTGCTGGGATTACAGGCATGAGCCACTACATCTGGCTGAGTTCATATTCTTGATCTGCTACTGTCTAATTGAATGTAACCTTGCACAAATTACTTAACTCAGTTTCTTCATCTATAAAATGTTGAGGATAATAATAGAAAGTGCATCACAGTATTACTTAAAGGTTGATATTTACAGTAAAGTATCTGCCTAAACACTCTTTAAATGTTGATTTTTACTGTTATTTGAATGTCTCTATGTGGTAGGCTCTTGTGTTAGTTACAAAGATAAATAAGACACGATCCTTACCCTGAAGAAGCTCATGGTTTAATGTATGAAAAGATAATGGCTGGCTCACGGTGATACTGGCTGGCTCATGCTGATACTGGTGGCTCACGCCTATAATCCTAGCACTCTGGGAGGCTGAGGCAGGTGGAGAGCTTGAGCTCATGAGTTCGAGACCAGCCTGAGCAAAAGTGAGACCCCTGTCTCTACTGACAATAGAAAAACTGAGGCAGGAAGATTGCTTGAGCCCAAAGTTGGAGGTTGCTGTGAGCTATGATACTGAGGGATCACTCTACCCAGGATGACAGCATGAGACTGTCTCAAAAAAAAAAAAAAAAAAAAAAAAAAAAACTGAAATAATTATGGTCTGAGTGTAACCATATATGCATTCAAGTTAGAATAGTAGTCCAGAAGCAAGGGACTCCTACCTGGAGAGGTCATGAAAAGCTTCATGGAGTTATTTAACCTTTCTTAGGGGAACAGTTTGAGGAAGAAGGAGGGGGGGTCACTGCCAGATACCATTCACATTCATCTAATCCAAGAGGTCAAAGCCAAACAAGGCTCTAAGTAACAGATGAACCATGGTGCCAGTTTGTACATTTCCTTTGAGTAGAAAAGGATTGGTCACCCAGACCAACTATCCAGCTTTAGCAAAACTTGATTGTGAATGTTACAAGCCCTTCCAACAATCTTTCTCTGTCCTTCAATCCCAAAAGTCCCCAAATTCATTTGATATTTCAGATATTATAACAGTGCATATTAGAGCAGCATTTATTTAGATCAGAAAATGCTGCTCTTACCAGTGATGGACCAGAATCTATGTACCCTAGATCTGGAAGAAGCCTTATTCTTCATCTGGCCTAATCCTATCATCTTACAGCTGAGATAAAAATAACTTCTATAAAATGGTAGATTTTCATATCTTGACCCAAAAGAAATATTGAGATACTCTTACTATTTGATATTGTTGGAGGTGATATAATAGAAAGATTGCCACTAGTCCTGCTGTCGTAGTTGCACACATGGTTGTTTCAAATGAGGTACATGTTTACCAACTTAGTTTACCAAAGGAGTGAGAATCATACTAATGGGAGAGGAGATACCATACAGCAACAGTTCCCAACCTTTTTGGCACTGGTTTCATGGAAGACCATTTTTCCACAGACTGGGGCTGGAGAGATGGTTTTGGGATGATTCAAGTGTATTACATCTCCACCTCAGATCATCAATCAGGCATTCGATTCTTTTAAGGAGTGTGCAACCTAGATCCCTCATATGTACAGTTTAAAATAGGGTTCATGCTCCTATGAGAGTCTAATGCCACCACTATTGGACAGGCGGCAAAGCTCAGGCAGTGATATGAAGCTTCCCTCACTCATCTGCTGCGTAGCCTGGTTCCTAACAGGACCTGTCCCTGCCTGGGGATTGGGGACTGCAGCTATAAGGGCTTTGTTAGGTCAGATTGACTGTGTTTTTAATCACTAAATTCCTGGCATTTTAATAAATATTTGCTGAATTGATTTCAACAGATTAAATTGAGTTGTATGCATATTTTAGTAAGTGTGGAGAATAATTTGCCATTGATATGGTTCATTCATTTTTCAAATTGTTTAATACAATATTGGAAGTTTCGGATGAATAGACTATAGTTTTACTCTGATTCAAGCCTGGGAAAGTGCTGGCTATCGGATCTCATAAACACATTCCAAATTCACAATTGCATGGATATGATCATTGCCATGCTGGTTGAAAGCTGTTCATGTGCCAAAAGTAAAAATGTAAATCATTCTGGGCAGTGTGAGATTTGGGTTGAAGGATCATCTGTGTAATCTTTGTCAATAATAAGGTTCTGGAACCTGATTTGTTAAGATGTTAATATTCTAGTTCTTAATGTGCACATATTGTTAAAAGGGAAAATGGACTCAAAATGCTAAGAGGAGACATACATTGACAAGATAGAACTAAAAATCTAGAAATAAAATATTCTGCCTAAGGAAAACTTCTACTTGAATGAAAACTCAAGTTAATATAGCAAAAGAGAAAGTGACAAGATTATAATTCATTAATAGAGAAAGAAGGAAAATAAGATTGATTTATTTCAAATTATAAATGAATATTCACTAGAATCAATTAATAGACTTTTACTTTTAAAAGATTGTTGTATTTGATCTTTCTGTCACTGAATGTTGACTTAGAAAATTTCACATGATTTATAGATCCAATAACTTTTCAGTTGAGGATATGAAAATGGAACTAGAAAAATCAAAAGAAATTGTGAAAATTCTCCATTTATAACAATTTTTTCTTTTCATAGCTCAACTTGCTATAATTTCCCAATTTAAATTTATCGTAAAATTTATTGGCCAGAGGAAAAACACGCTACATTAATGACAAGGAACTTGGGACCCACCTATAATACTGCTTTGGTTCCAACTGTCACTGTATCACAGATGCAAGCAAAACAAAATTGTTTCCAAAAAATGAGCTAGAGAAGGAATGTCAAGACTGTGAAAGCTAAAAATAGTTAGGGAGCCCTTGACCAAAGAGAAGTTATTATTGTAGCCATTTGCACATATTTGAAAATTCTAAATTTAAAGAAAAGAAAATGTTACTGCATTCTTTCAGATGCAATGGTAAAAATTTAGAGGAAGAGGATTTACATTACATTTTAAACAAAAAATAATTAAAAACTGGTGGAATCTTATCTAAAATGGTCTTTTCTCTTGAGACGAGGCTTATAAAAGACAAACTCCATTTCTCAGTGTGTGGAAATTTATTTAAATGCTTCAAGGGAGAATCATGAGAGGATTTTTGAAGTGTTTCTAGTCTTTATGGATCCAGGGTTAAAATCAATTATCATGTCCAGATAAAGATTTTTGGAAGTTTGTGTGGGAGAAAGAAAGGTTAGATGGTTTGGAAAGGTGTGGTGGAGATGGATGAACATTTTCCTCTTGTATGTAAAAATAAATTGTCTTTTAGTATTGAGTTGGCTGCAGACTCCAAGTCTGTGTGTAGTTGGAGGTGAGCACACAGCAGGGTGGCCAGAATGTAAGGAGAGAATTGTGGCAGCGCATTGTGTGCACACCTGCTGGGAAACGGTGTGAGTCATTTCAAAGACTTGGAAGACATGGAGATTGTGGAAATGCCTGTGTCTGCATCGTTCTATGATATCCATTGTATGTGCATTTAATGATAATCTACTTATTAGATGAAAGCCAAATCAAGTTTCCCCAGGGCCCTTCAGCTGTCACTACTGCTCTTTGCTGAGGATTTTCTACCTCTGCCTAATACCTAGTCCCAAAGTCAATGCCAAATGTTGCAGGTTTTTGTTACTGCCGAACTCTTACTCCTAGATCTAAAAATTTGTTCCAGTTTTTAATTAATGTACAATAACCTATTCTAAAACCCAGTGGCTTACAACAACAGCAAAATTTTATTATATCACTTGTTTGTAAGTTAGGAATTTAGGCAGAAATTTCTTTTCTTTTTTGGTTCACTTGGCATCTACTGTGGTCACTTGGTGGTGTGCAGTTGTAAATAGGCTGGTGTGAGACATTCAGGATGGCATTGTTCCCATATATGATGACTTGGTGAGAGTGGCTAGAAGGCTAGGCTCAGCTCAGACTATCAACTAGACCTAACTTATAAGGACAGCTCAGGTCTCCCAGAGGGAATGTTTTCAAGAGAACGAGATAGCAGTTGCAAGGCTTGTTATGGACCTTGACTTTGAAGGCTATGACATTCTATATTGCTTAGCCAAGTCCCTAAAGCCAGCCCATCTCAAGGAGATGGAAAATAGATTTCATTTCTCAAAAGGAGAAATAACAAAGAATTTGTAGCTGGCTTTAATGCACCATGCTTAGCATTCTAAAGTGGCCCTTTAAAAAAAAAATTATCGATTCATAGATTTAAATATATTGATATGCTTTAATCCCTTGCAGCTGTGATTCCTTATTGATGCTCAAATTGTCTCATCTTTGGCTAATCGGAGCCTATTTAAGTTGACCTCTGAATATTTTGACATAACCCTAACGGTATTTGATAGCTCCCTTGTTATATGATATGATAAACTGTTTCAGGATTTATTTTGCATCTTTCATCCCTAAACATTGTGACAACCATTTATCCAAGAAGTTCTGATATCTTTTATTAGGAAATATTATTTTGAGACCTTAAATTGGATGTTTACACCAAAATGATTACAAAAACAGTGAAGAAAATTGTTTTTGCTTATGTTTTCCCCATTTCCTTCATTCATAAAAAAGTTGTACTATATCTACATTGTCAGAGGATGTAGCCATTGCATATCATTGAACTCTTTTAACCTTCCCTTTTAACTCTTACTTGGTCTTTGTGCTAAAAATAACTCTATATTTAATGCTTATCACTAGTTGATATCCCTCTAGTCATTTTTATTGCATGAAACTTGTTCTCTAATAGATTCCTCTGGAATAGCTCATGGAAACAATAGTTCCTGAATTCTTACATGTCAATAACATCATTGATGGTCTTCAATACTTGAGTCAGGTTTTAAGCAAAATTCTTGGTTCTCATTTCTTTTCCTTGATTATCATGAATATGTTACTTCATTTTCATAGGAAATAAAGTATTACTATTGACAAGTCTGGTAACAATTTAATTTTATTTTCATTGTAAGTCACTTAGTCTTTTTGTGTGGATACTGATTTTTTTTCAACCTCAACATAAAATAGTGATATATATTGACATGCAGTTTATTGTATATAATTATGCTTTAATAAAGCTGTCAAAAATCATACATTGAAGTCTACTTAGATTATATAAAAGATAATTAAATAATCTTAAAAGTATGCTTATGTTGAGAAGTCTTTTATTAAAGTCATATGTTTATTAATGATTTCACTGATTGGTTTAGAAATTTGAATAGCAGATAGTCTCAAATGGATTCTTAATTTGAAACAGCACAAAAACAAGTATGCACAAATAAAAACGCTTTTAAAAGAATGAAGGTATTTCATATTTGAGAGGGAATTTCTAAAATGTTAGTTCTAAAATCTGTGTCACAATTTCCTGTGCTGCTTCTCTGAAGAGTCAAAGTCACCTTTAAAATTACCTTCAGATGATTGTGAGGCATTGCTAAGTTTGGGACCACTGCCTTAAGTTCACACTATTAGTTTTTCTTTTTTTGAGACAGAATCTCAAGCTGTTGCTCTGGGTGGAGTCCCATGGTGTCATAGCTCACAACAAGCTCCAACTCTTGGGCTCAAGAGATCCTCTTGCCTCAGTTTTTCTATTTTTAGTAGAGACAGGGGTCTCATTTTTACTCAGGCTGGTCTTGAACTTGTGAGCTCAAGCAATCCAACTGTCTGGGCCTCCCAGAGTGCTAGGGTTTCAGGCGTGAGCCTCTGCACCTGACCATAAATTTGTTTAATTTCTTTTGTATTTTCTATTTCTTTGTTTATAGTCCCTATTTTCTCTCCCATCATTCTGCCGATTGCCTTTAGTTCTTTATCTGTGTTTTTCTCCAGTTTTTTTTTTTTTTTTCTTTTTTTGAGACAGAGTCCTACTATGTCACCTTTGGTAGAGTGCTGTGGTGTCACAGCTCACAGCAACCTCAAACTCTTGGGCTTAAGCTATTCTTTTGCCTCAGCCTCCCAAGTAGCTGGGACTACAGGCACCCACCACAATGCATGGCTATTTTTTGTTGCAGTTGTCATTGTTGTTCTAGCTGGCCCAGACTGGGTTCGAACCTGCCAACTTTAGTGTATGTGACTGGTGCCATAACCACTGTGCTATGGGCACCGAGCCTTTCCTCTAGTTTTTTGGCATCTTTAAGATAAAGTGATTGTCTAGTAAATCCTATATCTGGGTTATAGGGATGGTTTCTGTCACTTTCTTTTTTTCTTGTGAACATGCCATACTTTCCTATTTCTTTTTATACTTAGTTATTTTTTGGTTGAAAGCTGGACATTTTGAGTATGTAGTCTGGTGAGTCTGGAAATTAGATTCTCACGCTTCTCCAAAGATTGTTATTTCTTACTGTGGGCTGTAGTCATCCATTTTTTTGTTTGTGTGGTCTCAAGCTCTCAAGCTGTCGCCCTGGGTAGAGTGCCTTGGTGTCATAGCTCACAGCAACCTCTAACTCTCAGGTTCAAGCTATCCTCTTGCCTCAGTTTTTTTTTTTTTTTTTTTTTTTTTCTATTTTTAGTAGAGACAGAGGTCTCACTTTTGCTCAGGCTGATCTTGAACTGTGAGCTCAAGCTATCCACTCACCTTGACCTCCCAGAGTCCTAAGATTACAGACTTGAGCCACTGTGCCCAGCAGCACTATCAGTTTTTTATGTTCTATACATCTACCTCTTATCAAGTTATGATTTTAAAAACTTGTATTATTGGACAACATTCCTTTAGTTCTTCATTTAATTCCTTTAATAGAACTGTATTTTAATCCTATGAATTCAGTAGGAACAATTATTATTTTGGGGGGTCTCCTTGCCAGGAATGGTATTTCCCCAGTTATCCCACAGGACAAGCTCCCTCACTTTCTTTAGGACTTGACCCAAATGTCATTCTTTGTGAGGCCTTTCCTGGCCATTGCATTTCAAATTCTATTCTTTTCTCATATTTCCTATCTCCCATCTCCTAAAAGATACTACCATATTATGTAGTCAACGTCTGAATGTGAATTTACTCTGAATGGCTTTACTAAAGCATACTTAATCATACTGCCCATTTTCATGGTATTTTGAAGTAACTAAGATATGTTAGGTTCAATTATTTAAATTTTGTGCTTAAATAATTCACGTAATGGTTTTGGCCTAAGAGTCAAGCTTGAAGCAGTCTAAAGCAAACCTCCCATTCAGGCTGCATTTCATAGGGCATGCCAGTCCCTTCAGTTTCACTCATTACTTCTCTCTGGCCTGTTCTGCGCCCGGGCCGGCTGGCCTCTGGACTTCTCAGTAGGCTCCCTCACCCTCAGCTTCCCTCCCCTCCCCCAGTGCTTGCTCACACTGGTTTGGCTGTGCCCCTTGGACACAGCTTCTAGCAGGCAGCGCTTTCCATACAATCTTTCTTTTTCTGATTCAGCAGTGGAAACTGCTTCGCCTGTTCCAGGGTATTGTTGGTTTCCTTAAACCCTGCTGCATATTTATAAATAACTTATTTATTAAACTCTTTCCCAAATGCTCCTATTGCACATGCCATTGTTTCTTACCTATTCTGACTGAATCACAGGTCACCATAGCCTAGGAGTTCAGTCTAGGTGAGTTAATCTACTCTAAAAACAAAAGCTTTTTGTAAACATGGTAAATGTGGGCCATTTTTAGTATTATCTTGTAGGTATGAAATGAATTCTTCCCTTTCCTTCCACTGAAGCCAGGTCATTCATGAATTATATTTCCCATCTGTAGTTCTCTTAAAAAGTTCTCTGTTAAAAGTACCTGCACCATCATATACAGCATTCCCTCTGCCTGGTCTCCCCAAGATCATCTTTCATAGCAGATACTTTGAGATTAATAACCCTGGACTATTTATTCATAATGTAATTTTTTTTTTTTTTTTTTTTTGAGACAGAGTCTCAAGCTGTTGCCCTGCGTAGAGTGCCATGGTGTCATGGTTCACAGCAACCTCCAATTCCTGGACTTAGGCGATTCTCTTGCCTCAGCCTCCCAAGTAGCTGGGACTATAGGCGCCTGCCACAAAGCCCAATTATTTTTTGGCTGTAGTGGTCATTGTTGTTTGGTAGGCCCAGGCTGGATTCAAACCCGCCAGTTCCAGTGTATGTGGCTGGCGCCCTAGCTGCTAGAGCCACAGGCGTTGAGCCAATTCATGAAGTAATTTTTAAAAAATATTTAACAGAGTGAGTGCCTAGATTTATGGAATGGGAATGAAGCAGTAAACAACAGACAAAGTTCCTTTCCTCCTGAACCTTATATATGACTGGAGGTCACTGATATTACTGAGGTAAGCAAATACATGAACAAGGTAATTTAAGATAGCACTAAAGCTGATGGAAAATGATAGAGTAGAGTAAATTGATTGAGAGTAACTGGGTTGCACGAGGTAGGTATGTTGTTTTTTATTATTCTTATTATTCTTTTTTTTTTTTTTTTGCGGTTTTTGGCCGGGGCTGGGTTTGAACCCTCCACCTCCAGCATATGAAAAGAAGCATATGAAAAGCATATGAAAAGAAGCATATGAAAAGAAGGAAATTGTTCCTCCAGGCCAGTGATTTTTCAGCCCGTATGCTACGCAACACACTGGTGTGCTGTGAGAGGATCTTAAGTGTGCCAGGACAATTTTTAAAGATCATTAATTAAATTACTTTCGAAAGTAGTTCAAAGCACAGTTAAGTGTTTTTCAATCTTTTTTTTTTTATCATCATAATTTAAGTGTGCCTTGGAAGTTTAAGTATAGCTTCAAGTGTGCTGTGAGATAAAAAGGTTGGAAAACATTGCTCTAGGCTGATGAATTAGAGGAAGAATCTAAGGTACCCCACCCACTTGGTAAGCAGAGAGAGGTCTGGCTTGCCCTCTTGGTTGGAAATCTCTGTGCGTGCAGAAACTGCTCACTTCTTTGTGCTGCATCTCCAGGTGATTACACAAGTTGTCATGTTGAATTGAATCACTTAGTATATGTCAGTATATGTGAAAAATGCCTGATTTCCTATGAGAATCGAGTTTATTTTACTGCTACAGATTACATTAGTTGCAAAATGCTACATGTGGAATACAGAAGCATACACACACACACATACAGGGACAGCAACAAACTGCTTGACACACAGAAGTGGCAAACATAGGGAACTAGGCCTACTGTACTGATATGAACATGTGGTGCATGTCCAGTCTATGAACATTAGGTCAACTTAGGGAGGGGGTCAACTATGGAGATTCTACTGTGGTATATGATGTGGAAATTATTTTAGAAACACTTCATTTAAGGTATAGCATTTTTTGTGCTAATAGTATAGGTAATTTTGAACACGTGTCACACTATAGGCAAATGACTGTAACCCTGCCCAGCAGCTCTTGGAAATAGTCATTGCCTTTGTTTCTTCATTTAACAGCTAGTCCATGTTGCTGTCACAGAGGTATGAAAATTAAATTTAATGTGGTGTTTTCAGGCTTTATGAAGGGAACGACATCATATGCTGTGTTCACAGCTATACTTGCATGTGTCATGCTCTGTGGCTCTGCTTCCAGGACAGTGGCCTCTAGCCACATGTGGCTGCTGAGCATGGCACTTGTTGCTTCTCCAAATTGCGCTCTCAATGTAAAATACACACCTGATTTTGAAGATTTTGTGCAAAAAAAAATGCAAAATATCTCACTGAGAGAGATATCTAATATTAATAGATTACTTGTTGAAATGATGTTTTAGATAAATCAAATATATTATTCTAATTAGTTTCACCCACTTCTTTTTGTTTTAAATGTTGTTACTAGAAAATCTGCAATAACATATGTGCCTCAGATGTGGTACTATGTATGTATACTATGTATCTTACTATGTATCTACTGTATAGCATCACTCTAAAGTATGCTATAGACTTTTAATTATTACTTCAATAATTATTTGATATGTTATTCTTTTTTTATTTTGAGACAGACTCTCAAGCTGTTGCCCTGGGTAGAGTGCTGTGGCGTCATAGCCCACAGCAACCTCCAACTCCTGGGCTTAAGCGAGTCTCTTGCCTCAGCCTCCCAAGTAGCTGGGATTACAGGTGCCTGCCATAACACCCGACTATTTTTTGGTTGTAGTTGTCATTGCTGTTTGGTGGGCCTGGGCTGGATTTGAACATGCCAGCTCTGATGTATGTGGCTGGCACCTTGGCCGCTTGAGCTACAGGCGCCGAGCCTGGTGTGTTATTCTTGATCTTTGGATTTCAATATTTTTTTTATGTCCTTTTTTTTTGGGGGGGGGGTAGACTTATAGACTTCATTTATTCAGTTACTATAGGTTGAAACATTGGAATTTCAAGAACACTTAACAGGTTATGTTCCTAGTTCTTAACCCTGGTTGCTTCATAATACTCTGTGGAGATTAAAAATAAATAGTGAAGACTACCTGAATCCTACCCATGTGGTTTCTGATTCAGAATGTTTGGGGTCAGAGGAAAAGAAGTCACCAAATATGTTATCAAGAAATAAAAATAAAAACAACACCCCCCATAGGTGAGTCAGAGTTGTGGATAGTTTCTCAGGATATTACAGGACATGCTACTTGAAGCTAGCTAGTATAGAAGGTGTGGCTGCTCTAGTTATTGGCCTGAGTGGCTAAATCCAAGGTTCCTGCTGAGCCTCAAGTGTGCACAGGCCTGAGTGCAACTGTACATTGAGGAAGCTGAGACTCAGGAAGTATAAGTACTTTCCATTGACCTAACAGCAGAGTAAAGGTTTGGACCTTTGTGGAAAGATTTATAACATAGCTGCCTCCCAGCTGTCAGAAGCCATAGGCCTCTAACAACTCTGTGGTTACATAGAGTGTGTTGAATAATGTAGATCTAGTTTGGTGGTGCCACCTTCTTCTTTTTTTTTTTTTTTCCTTGTTTGACTTTTCAAACTCATTTTCTTTTCTTTTTTTTTTTTATTGTTGGGGATTCTTTGAGGGTACAATAAGCCAGGTTACACCGATTGCATTTGTTAGGTAAAGTCCCTCTTGCAATCATGTCTTGCCCCCAGAAGGTGTGGCACATACCAAGGCCCCACCCCCTCCCTCCTTCCCTCTCTCTTCTCCCACCCCCATTGACCTTAATTGTCATTAATTGTCCTCATATCAAAATTGAGTACATAGGATTCATGCTTCTCCATTCTTGTGATGCTTTACTAAGAATAATGTCTTCTACTTCCATCCAGGTTAATACAAAGGATGTAAAGTCTCCATTTT
>CAUYPK010027631.1:0-20371 GCA_963574355.1 Loris lydekkerianus
GCAAATTGTGGTACATGTATACCATGGAATATTATGCAGCCTTAAAGAAAGATGGAGACTTTACCTCTTTCATGTTTACATGGATGGAGCTGGAACATATTCTTCTTAGTAAAGTATCCCAGGAATGGAAGAAAAAGTATCCAATGTATTCCTACTATGAAGCTAAACTATAGCTTTCACATGAAGGCCATAACCCAACTATACCACAAGACTATGGGGAAAGGGCCAAGGAAGGGGAAGGAAGGGGGGAGGTTTTAGTGGAGGGAAGGTAGTGGGTGGGGCCACATCTATGGTGCATCTTAGAATGGGTACAGGTGATTGCACTAATGTACACAGCTATGATTCAACAATAAAAATAAATAAATAAATAAATAAATAGAAAATGCTATGAAGGCTACGCTGAACAGTTTGATGAGAATACTTCAGATTGTATATGAAAGCAGCACATTGTATTCCTTGATTGTACTAATGTACACAGCTATGATTTAACAATAAAAATAAATAAATTAAAAAAAAAACCAAATAGGCACCCATGCTTCCAGAAGCTAACCAACATATTATTGAATAATATATGCACACAATCCTAGAGACAAGCACACATAACTAGAAAGACAAACTCGTATTTACACCAAAATAACCTCACACGCAAACTCTTGCAGACACAGTGGGCAGGCATCAACTCAATCATCTGTGCAGAGACATAGAGGCCCACACTTTCCCTCAGAGATATTTAAGCTTACAGAAATGTAAATGCTTACACACACACAAACATACCTGGGAACATGCAAGTACACACTCTCCACCAAGGAGCCCAGCTCCAACCAGAAATGCAGCGCCTACATGCACAAACCCAGAACACTCACACAAACCCACACTGATACACTCAGCTGGACAAAGGCAGAGCTGTAAGGCCCCAGACACTGGGAGTGAGACACCTGTCCACAGAGACCCTGAGCTGCCCCTGGCTCCCACATTGTCTGCCTCCCCATACCCCCTCCTGTCTGCAGCCAGAGGGGGCTCCTGGAGCAATTCCTTTTGCAGACTGGCTGAGAAAGGCTGCTTGTCCTCCCCCGCAGTCCCAGGCAATAGTCCTCAGGCAGGGAAGCAGAAGCAGGGGAGCTCCCCCTTCCCAAGGACTCTGCCCTGGGTTCCTAGCTGCCTCCCAAAGCCAAGCCAAGCCCAGGCTGGGCGCTGGACTCTAGACAGTGGCAGAGCCCATTCAGGTCCCGCTGTCCCAGCTCTACTCCTGACACAATGATTTAGGAGCACCCAGTGAATAGCACTTTTCCAGAAGCCTTTCTTCCTCAGGAAACAGCTCGGCCACCAGCCTGATCTTCAAAACAGGCCTAGGATGAAAACACTCCTGTTCCTCTCCAAAAACATGGGCAGCTCCTCTTGCTCACAGTCCCCTAATGTCATTCCAGCCAGAGCTTCCACAGCATCCCAAAGCCATAGGCATTAAGGGCCAAGGTTCAAGTCTTGCTCCTGCCTCAAATCTGTGCCCACTTCTGTAAAAAGAGCCACTGGGGGCTTGGCGCTCGTAGCTCAGTGGTTAGGGCGTCGGCCACGTGCACTGGGGCTGGTGGGTTCCAACCAGGCCCAGGCCTGCTAAACAACAACGACAACAAAAAGAAAATAGCCAGGCATTGTGGCGGGTGCCTGTAGTCCCAGCTACTCGGGAGGCTGAGGCAAGAGAATCGCTTAAGCCCAAAGAGTTTGAGGTTGCTGTGACAACAGGGCATTCTACTGAGGTGACATAGTGAGACTCTGTCTCAATTGGGTTTGATGACTTCAGATCTATCTGGAATGGCATAGGGGTCTCAGATTCCCTAAACAGCCCCTAAGCAGGAGTGAAGGGGCTCTGATACCCAGGAACAGTGGCCAAGTAGGGGTCTCCTCTCAACTGACAGAGTCATAAACACCAGGCTTAAGGCTGAGGTGTGTGGTGCTGGGGCAAAATGGTGACACAGAGAAGGGATGTCCTGTCCAGTCGGGAGACAAGACATTGACCACTCCTCTCCCTCCTAGCTACTTGCCAGGTCCCTAGGCCTCTGCTGGAGGTAGACAGGGCTTCAGCCCCACCCAGGCAGGCGGGCCAAGAGACAGGAATGCTGCTCGGCACAGCTGGCTGGACAGGGGAGACTGTTTATTCTCTGATGTCAGGAACTTCTCAGACAATCAGGGGGATTTGGCTGCTGCAGCCCCTGGATACTAAGTCTCAGAGAACTTAATCAGAGCAGGCTGATGGCTGGAGCAGGCAGTGAAGTGGAAGGGAGGGGCTGTCCCTGTCCTGTCCTACATATATGTCTCTGGGATCACCTCCTGGGTCTGCATTGACAGGGCTGGCGATAAGCCTAGAGCTCTGATTAACAGAATGGGCACTGGGGGTGGGGACTTCCCATTGTATCCACTTCTGGCATTGCAGGTGCCCCTGCTTATAAACCAAAGCAGTGCTAACCCCAGCCTGGAAAGGGAACCTACTTTCCATGCACTGGGCCATGTGTCAGCACTCCAGCCTCCCAGGACGCCAGCCTGGGTCTTCTTTGCTCAGACAACTGTCTAGCTGCAGCGTCTGTCTTTCTTATTACAGCTCTAGAGTCAGCTCTGGTTCTGCCTCCTTCTGGCCTTTTCATTTTGGGCGAGTCATCTCTCCCAGCCTAATTCTTCTGTAAAATAAAGATGGTAATATCTGCCTTGCGGGGAAACTGTGAGGATTAAAAGAGATGATTCTTTCAATACACACATCGTGCAGGAGGCACTTGATACTCGTGTGCGTACATGGCGATGCCCTTCTCCTATTGCTGTTGACCCCGCCTCTGGTCTTCCTGAGGGCTAGGCCCCTCTGGTGTAGTTCATGATCCAACCCTGGTCACACCCACCCATTTCTACTTCCAGCCCTTGGAGTGCCCTGAGGTTTTCTGGGTCAGAAGCCTTTCTGGAGAAGAGTCCACATTGACACAAGGAGGCCCTTTGATACTGATACTGCAGAAGGTCCCAGCAAATGGTGGCTTTTGTGTTTTGCCCATCTCTACTTTTGCACACATTTGAGTGTCCTGTGAGGACAGCCCAGAAGTCAGAATAGTTAAACTTCATCAATGCAGAGTCACTAGTTTGGAATTCACCCCTTTCCATAGTTAATAAAAAATTTACATAAAACATAATGAAGCAGGCCAGGTGTGGTGGCTTATGCCTGTAATTCCAGCACTCTGGGAGGCTGGGGCAGGTGGATTCCTTGAGCTCACCAGGTCAAGACCAGCCTAAGCAAAAAGCAAGACTCCTATCTCTATTAAAAATAGAAAAACTGAGGCAAGGATCACTTGAGCCCAAGTTGGAGGTTGATGTGAGCTGTGATGCCACGGCACTCTATCCAGGGTGACAGCTTGAGATTCTGTCTCAAAAAAAAAAAATACAAAAACATAATGAAGCACGAGGATGGAAAGGGTATCAGTGAAGACCCACCTGCCTTTATTCCCCATAGGACCCAATTTAAAGTCTGGCAAATAAAAAGGAATTTATTGGTCACCTAAGTGAAAAGCCAAGTATTAAGCACAACTGGATTCAGTCCACAAACAACATCAGTGGCTCTGCTTTCCACTGTGTTGGCATTAGTCTGAGACTTTCTGTGGCAGCAAGATGGCAGCAAAAGGGCTAACCACTCACATTCTTTTTTTTTACTTGTTGCCCCGTTTGAGTGCTGTAGAGTCATAGCTCACAGCAACCTCAAACTCTTGGGCTCAAGTCATCCTCTTGCTTTAGCCTCCCAAGTAGCTGGACCACTGGCACCTGCCACATGCCCAGCTATTTTTAGAGGTGGGGCCTGACCCCTGCTCAGGCTGGTCTCCAACTCCTGAACTCCTCAGTTCAAGCAATCCACCCACCTTGGCCTCCCAGAGTGCTGGGTGTGAGCCACTGCTGACCATCACATTCAGGACCAGTAGACATGTAGGTCTCTTTCCCAGGAACCCCAGCAAAACTCATGGTTCACTTGATTGAGATACTGTTATCCGATTGGGTCACACACCCACGTCTGAAGCAATCACCAAGGCTGGGGGAACACAACTCACCAACCAGCTTGGGCCTGACACTGCTCTACTCATAGAAAGTGTGGGTAGAGGGGGCAGTCAGTCAGCTTTACCTAGATGCAAAGGGAGCTGGCTCCTGGAGAGGAAGCTGGGGTAGCGTACCAGGAGAGTGAATGGACCCTGGGTGACGAGAATAGCAGACAGCCTTATCCAGGGGAAATCAATAGTCAAAAAACTTTGAGGACAAATCCTTTTCAAGTAACTCTCAAGCTCTTTAAAAAATATAACTGATGTGCTAGTTAGGCCTCCATATAGAGGCCTAATGTGTTAGAGACCCATTTGGGACACCTGTACTTGCTCAAGAACAGCCAAACCGCATCTTAAAACTGGTCTGCAATCCACACCTCCAGCAATTCAGACTGGCCTTGTCTTCTTCCTGTCCCATTCCTGGGCAGTTTGAACGAATTGACCAATGTTACCCAGGTTGCCTGGAAGGATCTGGCTGCACCACCTGCTGTTTTCACTGGAGTCCTCCTTTGGCCAAATGGGGACAGAGTAAAGTTTGCTTCCAGTGGCCCCTGGCTCAGAGCTGACCCCAAAGTGTCTCTTGCCCTTGAATCTCCAGGGATTTCTTTCACCACCATCCCCCTCCCAACTTATTACTCAAATCTGTTCTTGGGAAAGGCTTTATCATCTGTCATTTGCACGTGTGTATGAATAAGCATCAACTCAATGGTTTAACCTCTTTCAGGACCATCTGTACTTTATTTATTTATTTATTTATTTTTTTTTTATTTTTTTTGAGACAGAGCCTCAAGCTGTTGCCCTGGGTAGAGTGCCGTGTTATCACAGCTCACAGCAGCCTCCAGCTCCTGGGCTCAGGCGATTCTCTTGCCTCTGCCTCCCAAGTAGCTGGCCACCACAACGCCCGGCTATTTTTTGGTTGCAGCCATCATTATTTGGCGGCTGGGCTGGATTCGAACCCACCACCTCAGGTGTATGTGACTGGTGCCTTAGCTGCTTGAGCCATAGGCGCCGAGTCTATTTTTTTTTTTTTGTTTGTTTCTTCTGTTGTGGGCTGCATGGGTTGCCTGGAAGTGTGTGGACTTAAAACTATGAAACTGGCCGGGCGTGGTGGTTCATGCCTATAAGCCTAGCACTCTGGAAGGCCGAGGAAGGTGGACTGCCTGAGCTCACAGGTTCAAGACCACCCTGAGCAAAAGCAAGATCTCTCTAAAAATAGTTGGAGCTTGTAGTGGGCGCCTGTAGTCTCAGCTTCTTGGGAGACTGAAGTAAGAGGATCACTTGAGCCCAAGAGTTGGATGAAGGCTGCTGTGAGCTACAGCACTCTACCAAGGGTGACAAAGTGAGACTCTGTCTCAAAAATAGATAACAACAACAAAAAAAAACTGTGAAACCACTCTCAACTAATAGAGATAATTTCTCCCATTCTTCCAATTATAGGGATGGATTCCTGAGCTAACTTTATAAAACACTACAGGAGGTCCCCTTGCATAAAAATCTCTGGTGGCTAGTAACGAATTCTAACTTGTTATCTCATCATTGGATAGTTTTCTCATTTCCCTGCTTTATTTCTTAACTGCTGCTCCCTGGGATCATTTCTCAAATCCTACATGCCAAACTTTTCCTTAGTCTTGTCTTTCAGGAGCTTCAGCCAAGATAGAAAATGAGACCTAGAACAATGGACACACTCAAAGTCTTTATTAAATGTAATTGTCTCAAGCTTTATAATATAAATATTAAGAGACTAGTTTCTATCCTATGTACTCAATTTTTTTTTTTGCAGTTTTTGTCCCAGGCTGGGCTTGAACCCACCACCTCTGGCATATGGGGCCAGCGCCCTACTCCTTTGAGCCGCAGGCTCTGCCCTATGTACTCAATTTTGATATGAGGACAATTAATGATAATTAATGGCATGGTCAGGGTGAGGGAAAGGAAGAGCAGAGAAAGAGAGGGACGAGGGAGGGGATTGGGTCTTGGTGTGCGACACCCCTTTTGGGAGCAAGACACGATTGTAAGAGGGACTTTACCTAACAAACGCAATCAGTGTAACCTGGTTTCAATGAATCCCCAACAATAAATAAATAGAGACTAGTTTTTAAGCTTTTTAATTTTACTTATTGGAAATTTTAAAAAGGGACTAATACAGCATTACATAGCATTGGCAATTTTTTCTAACAAATATGAACATTTAAAAACAAAATAATCATCTTCTTACCATCCTAGGTCCTAAAATTTTGCCTATATCTGAATGTGAGGAATGCCACTTACTAGAGCATTTGGGCAAGTTATTGGGACCTTAGGTAAATTATTAACATCTTGAACCTCAGTTACTTCATCTGTAAAATGGGATAATAACATAATACAAAATTATAATAGTGGTATAGTATATAATAAAAATATGTCAGATTTTACTTGTAGCATAATAAGCCAACCCCAAATTAAATGGTTTAAAATACTAACTCTTTGGCCAGCCACAGTGGTTCACACCTGTAATCCTAGCACTCTGGGAGGCTGAGGCGAGTAGTTTGCCTCAGGAGTTCAAAACCAGCCCGAGCAATATCAAGATCCCATCTCTACTAAAAATAGAAAAACTGAAGCAAGAAGATCAGTTGAGCTCAAAAGCTTGAGTTTGCTGTGAGCTATGATGCCACTGCATTCTAGTCAGGGCACCAAATTAGACTCTGTCTCCAAAAAAACACAAACAGGGTGGCACCTGTAGCTAAGTGGGTAGGGCACCGGCCACATACACCAAGGCTGGCAGGTTCAAACCCTGCCTGAGCCAGCTAAATAACAATGACAACTGCAACCAAAAAATAGCCGGGCATTGTGGCAGGCGCCTGTAGTCCCAATTACTTGGGAGGCTGAGGCAAGAGAATCGCTCAAGCCCAAGAGTTTGAAGTTGCTGTGAACTGTGATGATGCCATGGCACTCTACTGAGGGTGACAAAATGAGACTCTGTCTCAAAAACAAAACAAAACAAAAAAATATCAACTATTTAATTTGCTCAGGATGCTATAATTTGGGCTGGGATCAGCAGGCATTCTTCCTACTCTGTCTTTTCTGGGACCATTCATCATCTGGAAGTTTCACTAGAGTTAGGTGGTTCAAGATGGCCTCACTCAAGTATCTGGTGATAAGTTGGGATGCCACGGAGGCATGAAGTCTCCATGAAGTCTCTTCACAGGGCTGCTGGGGTTTCTCACATTGAGGCAAGCAGCCTTCCAAGTGGGACTGAGTAGAATCTGCAAAAACCGGGTGGTGCCTGTGGCTCAGTGAGTAGGGCACCGGCCCCATATACCAAGGGTGGCGGGTTCAAACCCAGCCCCAGCCAAACTGCAACAAAAAAATAGCTGGGCGTTGTGGCGGGCACCTGTAGTCCCAGCTACTCGGGAGGCTGAGGCAAGAGAATTGCCTAAGCCCAAGAGTTAGAGGTTGCTGTGAGCCGTGTGACGTCATGGCACTCTACTTGAGGGCAGTACAGTGAGCTCTGTCTCTACAAAAAAAAAAAAAAAAGAATCTGCAAAAACCATTTGAGGCTGAGGCTGGTAAAGTTACTTCTCTCTCATTCTATTGGTTATAGCAAATCACAGGGGTTGCAGAGAAAAGAATTAATCTCCACCTCGTCATGAGAGAATCAGCAAAGAATTTGTGGCCTTTTTAAGGTATCCACCTCAGGATTAGTACTTTTAAATAGTTAAAAACAGTGCCTGACAAATAGTTTCTATTACTTAAAAAATAGTTTATTTTCATGACAGATTGTTACCTTTTTACTACTGTTTTATAAAACAGCAACTTACTTTTCTTAACAGTACAGTACAACCTCAACCTCCATAGTCAGCCACCCCCCTACACTGACCACCTCCTTAGCACCTCATGTCCAGTGGGCTTAGTTCCTTATGTTGACCACCTCCACATGCTGACCAGTTGGTTACAGTCCCCTTCCATAGTCAACTTACAGGTCTTCTGTGTTTGGAAATTCATTATCTGAAAATAAAGAATAATGTAGCTTTATACTTAATAAATTAGCCTAATAGAAATTCAGCATATTTCCTTGCTTTTCTCATTCCACACAAAATATGAAATAGAGGTAGATATAAATAAATATTTCTTTCTTTCTTTCTTTTTTTTTTTTTTTTGAGACAGAGTCTCACTATGTCACCCTGGGTAGAGTGCCATGGCATCACAGCTCACAGCAAACTCAAACTCTTGGGCTTAAGCAATTCTCTTGCCTCACCCTCTCAAGTAGCTGGGATTACAGGCGCCCGCCACAATGCCCAGCCCTTTTTTTTTGTTGTAGTTGTCATTGTTGTCTGGCAGGCCCAGGCTGGATTTGAACCTGCCATCTCCCCTCAACCCACCGCTGAGCTACAGGCATTGAGCCATAAATAAATATTACTAATCCCAGCAACAGCAGCACCAGTATTTAGTAACTGTTGGTCAAAAACACCATTTTTTCTTTTATAACCCAGTCATGTGGAGTCCAATTCAATTTTTCACAAAAGTTCTTATTACAGGCTGGGCATGGTGGCTCACACCTGTAATCCTAGCACCCTGGGAGGCCGAGGTGGGTGGATTGCTTGAACTCAGGAGTTCAGGATCAGCCTGAGCGAAAGTGAGACCCCATCTCTACTAAAAATAGAGAAACTGAAGTAAGAGGATCACTTGAGCCCAAGAGTTGGAGGTTACCGAGAGCTATGATGTCACAGCACTCTATCCAGGGTGAGGGATTGAGACTCTGTCTCAAAAAAAAAAAAAAAGTTCTTATTACAACATGGTCATACCGGGATTTCCATGTAATTTTCTTACCCATCAGACCTACAGCATCCAAACATAAGAATATATCTATTTCACTCGGGAACAAAATACAGAATTAGAATTGTATGGTTTCCTGTTCCAAAAATGTTTCTAAGTTTCATGTGTGAGTTTAGGCATAAACTTAATTCTAGCAATAGACATAAAACAAATACACTTGTCTCTCCATATTCATTAGGGATTGGTTCCCAGATGCCAGATACCAAAATTCGAAGATACTCAAGTCCCTTACATAAAATGGCATAGTATTTGTGTATCACCTATGCATATGCTCCATGTACTTAAATAATCTTTAGATCACTTACAATACCTAATACTATGTAAATGCTGTATAAACAGCTGTTATATTGAGGGATTGTCTTTGTTTTTGTTTGTTTTGAGACAGAGTCTCACTCTGTTGACCAGGCTAGAGTGCCATGGCCTCAGCCTAGCTCACACCAACCTCAAACTCCTACCTTAGTCTCCTGAAATAGCTGGGACCACCAGGTTTGCCACAACACTTGGGTGATTCTTTTTTTCTATTTTTAGTAGTGACAGTGTCTTACTCTGGCTCAGGCTAGTCTTGAACTCCTGAGCTCAAGAGATCCTCCTACCTTAGCCTCCCAGAGTGCTAGGATTACAGGTGTGAGCCACCACACCCCTGCCTATATTGGTTTTTTTTTTAATTATTTGTTTTTTATTGTTAAATCATAGCTGTGTACATTAGTGCAATCAAGGGGTACACTGTGCTGGTTTCATATACAATCTGAAATATTCTCATCCTATATTTGTTTTTATTTGTAGTTTTTTTATTATTGTTGTTGTTGTTGTTTTGTTTTGTTTTGTTTTGTATTTGAGACAGAGCCTCAAGCTTTTGCCCTGGTTAGAGTGCTGTGGCATCACAGCTCACAGCGACCTCCAACTCCTAGGCTCAAGCAATTCGCCTGCCTTTGCCTCCCAAGTAGCTGGGACTACAGGCCCCTGCCGCACGCCTGGCTATTTTTTGGTTGCAGCCGTCATTATTGTTTGGCGGGCCTGGGCTGGATTCGAACCCACCAGCTCAGGTGTATGTGGCTGGCACCTTAGCCGCTTGAGCCATAGGCACCGAGCCATTTTTTAACATTGTCAATCCACAATTGGCTGAATCCACAGATGGGGAGCCTGCAGATATGCAGAGCTTACTGTATGAAGCTTTTGCCTTAGAACACACGCCCAGTGTCAGTTCCACTCTTGCACTGGCTTGCTGTCGTTCTTTAAAAAGTGAGAATAACATTATCTTTGGGTGATTTTAAGTATTTATTACATGAGATAAATGAAGGTGTATCTTAGAGCACAATTCATTATTATTATTAATATTATTATTATTATTATTTTAGAGACAGAGTCTCCGTATCACCCTCAGTAGAGTGCTTGGCATCACAGCTCACGGTAACCTCCAACTCCTAGGCTTAGGCGATTCTCTTGCCTCAGCCTCCCAAGTAGCTGGGACAACAAGCGTCCGCCACAACACTCGGGTATTTTTTTTGTTGCAGTTTGGTTGGGGCCGGGTTCAAACCCACCACCCTCGGTATACAGGGCAGGCACCCTACCCACTGAGCCATAGGTACCACCTAAGCACAATTCATTATTTATAAAGTATATACACATGCACAAAAGCTATTTTAACTATACAACAATAATTTGCTCCATACCTAGCCATAAACTGCTGATTGTTAAAACTCCAACATTAGCCTTGACTGGGCACGGAATGAATGTTCATTAATGGCTTCTATGGGCCTTTGACTTTTGTATCACTCACTTTTCTGGATTTCACACTTTATCTGTGTGTGCCTGACTCCCTAACCACTCCTCCTTGTCATATAGACCAGCCCTCTAGCCAAGAGAACTTAGCTTACTTCCTAGCTTCCCTTCAGTTAAATCAAACGTAATTCCCTGCCCTTTCCACTTAACAGTTGCTGCTTAAGACCCACAGTGAAAAGTTTACAATATCTGTGATATCACAGTAGCTGACTTTGCTGATCTACTATTTATCTATTTTGGGCAAAGTGGATCAGCTACACAAAGATAGTCTCTAAACAGCAAAAACTTTCCACTAACGCTCTAATTCCTATCCTAATTCTTCAGCAAAGCTTCTATAACCTGAAGATGCCATTTTTCAATTACCTACAATTCAAGATTTTTACAAGGCACCTGTATCCTCTTTCTAGAATTGATATAAAGCTGATAATGTATAAACAAACAATTCATATTGATTGCACCCAGCCCTTACAAATGAAACTGAAAGAGCAAAATGACTCCCAACTCTAAATCACCTACATTTTCTCAGTTATGCTAACAATGCTTTTCATTTTGGTAAGTTATTTAGCTGGATCACTTATGCAAACAGTCAGACTTACTAAAAAATGTTTGGTATTCCTATGGTTTTCAATGATTCTTATTTTATTATTTTCTAATTTTCTAATTATTTTCAAAATTCACAGAAATTCTACATACCAGATTTTTCTAAGTAAAATGTATACCAATGAGGGAACATTTTCTAACATTTGGTAAATAGTTATTGAACAACTATTCTATTGCCTTTACAATGAACAGATGAGAGAAAAGATGAATAAGCAATTCAGACAATTATTTATTTATTTATTTTATTTTTTATTGAGACAGAGTCTCACTTTGTAGCCTCAGTAGAGTGCTATGGCATCATAGCTCACAGCAACCTCAAACTCTAGGGCTCAAGAGATTCTCTTGCTTCAGCCTCCCAAGTAGCTGGGACTACAGGTGCCCGCCACAACACCTGGCTGTTTTTAGAAATAAGGTCTCACTTTTGCTCAGGTTGGTCTTAAACTCATAAGCTCAAGCAATCCACTTGCCTCAACCTCCCAGACTGCTAGGATTACAGGTGTGAGCCACCACGCCCGGCCCAATTCAAATAATTTAAATACTTAGAGTAAGCAGTCTAGCTATTTTAAAATCATTCTTGGTTATCAATATAAAAGTCTTAAAAGTCTTAAAATCCTTAAAAGGATTTTAGTTATTGAAAACAGTATTTTGTTTGCGCTATATAAAAAACACAACAAATGCTCGGTAATTTATAAACAATAGAAATGTATTCCTCATAGTTGTAAATGCTAGGAAGTCCAAGACCAAGGCACCAGCAGGTTTGATAGCTGGTAATAGCCTGTTACTCAAAGACGGCACCATCTAGGTGTTCTCATATGGCAGAAGAGACAGAAAGGGGAGCAGGGATGAATGCTGTGTCTTCATGTGGCAAAAGACCATCTGCACTTGAAAGGAAACAGAAGGTTCTGCCCTACCCAGCTCACTAACCCCAAAATGTACTTCCGAGGTAGCAAATGAGACTTCTTGAAATCAAGTAACGAATGCCCACGTCTTCTCTGAAACCCTCGCCTAGCCACAATTCCTTGCCAATGCATTTTTTCTCAAGTCTAACTCCAATCTCCTTTTGCTGACTTTCACCCATTACCTTTCATTATGGCAGGGAAATTTCCTTTTATCCATTTATTCATTCAACTAACTTTTTTTGAGCACCCACCATATCGTAGATATTTGGATATACAAAGATAACCTATGCCCTGCCTTCAAGCACCTTGCAGTTGAATTTTTTTTTTTTTTGTAGAGTCTCACTTTATCGCCCATGGTAGAGTGCCGTGGCATCACACAGCTCACAGCAACCTCCAACTCCTGAGTTTAGGAGATTCCCTTGCCTCAGCCTCCCAAGTAGCTGGGACTACAGGCGCCCGTCACACCCCCCGGCTGTTTTTTTGTTGCAGTTTGGCCGGGGCCAGGTTTGAACCCACCACCCTTGGTATATAGGGCAAGCGCCCTACCCCATAGGCTCCATAGGCGCCGCTCACAGTTGAATTTTTTTTTTTTTTAAGTAAGATCTTGCTCTGTCACCCAGGCGATGTGCAGTAGCACTATCATCTCATTGCAGCCTCAAATTTCTAGTTTAAGTGATCCTCCTGCTTCAGCCTCCCAAGAAGCTAGGATGACACGTGTGCACACCACCACACTTAGCTAATTTTTTAAATTTTTTGTAGAGACAGGGTCTTGCTATGTTGCCAGGTCTGGTCTTGAATTCCTGGCCTAAAGCAAACCTCCCACCTCAGCCTCCCCAATTGCTGGGATTAAAGAAATGAGCTACCACTATCAGCCTGAAGTTGAATTTTAATATAAGAAAGTAGATTTCTAACACAATATAAGCAAAGCCTAGCTGAGAGGCTGGTATACATGTAAAGTAAGTATTCAGCAAACCCCTTTTCTGGGCTGCAGTATATGGACCCTGCAGTGGAACACTGGAAATTTTTGAAAAACCCTTTCCAAGGTAGACAAGGGCGCCAGCATGAGTGGGTGGAGACGGTGGTGTCTATCTCACTTTGGAATGTGGAGACGTGTTTTGGATGTTCCAAATGTCAGGTTGGGGATGCGTGCAAAGGAGAGGGGCTTATTCTAACCAGATCAGGGCTAGAGGCAGCCCAGAACACTGTCTCCCTGGTGCACAGCCCCAGACAGTTTGGAAACAAACAGAAACCCATCCAGAGGGGGGGAGACTGACAGGCAAAAACAAAGGCCAAGAGATGGAAAACTCATGAGGTGGGGCATGGTGGAGAGGAGGGGGGTGGGGAGTGAGCTGGGTAGGGGCTGTGGAGGCGGCTTAGGGAGGAGCCTGATCCTGTTTGTGTGAGTAACTGAATGGGGCCCCAGGGCCTAAGAATCACCATGGCAAGTACCCGCTGACTCCTGGCCAACACAAACCCGCTGGGCTTAGCAGCAGGACTGGGCTCAGATGTGATGGGGCCACATTCTAAAAAAATAGTATCTGAATTGGGCTCTTAAAATCACAAACGCCCCACCTGTCTCCTGGTTTTGTAGGCCATCAGTGTCTTATAAGTTGATCAGAAATGACATCAAACCACATTCCCTTACTCCACCTTTCAAGTACACATGTATACTTAACACCCCACAGAGTAAAGCTGACAGTTTACAGGATTCTAGATATTTCCCATGCATCACCCCTCCCAAAGCTGTCCCCTTGAAGAGCATGAATGATAGGGTTGATGGGGTGTTCATAAGACCAAGGTGGCTGAGGCCCCATGTAAGGTGGTTCCAGTCCAACTACTCTCAGGTCTCCTCTGTCAGTGACCAACTGCCTGGTAAAGCTCTTGGGCCCCATGGCCCTACCCCCAGCAGGCCAAATTGGCCTTTTCCAGGAACTTGCTTGGCCTATGGAACCTGCCTTAGATGTAGGGTTGGTGCTAAATAAAAACACATTTAGGTTTTGTCCCGGGTACTAGAAGTCTCACACTATCCCCATTACCCTAGTCCAGGGCTGACTCATCCATTAGACATAGTAGGCACAGGGCCTAAAATTTGCATTGCAAAAAATGTTTTCTTTTCAAATCAGAAGAAAAAAGAAACTTTTAAGTAGAATAAAATGTTTTAGAATGTTAGTATATTTATCTTTATACCAATGCAGCCATAGAATATATTTTTATTTATTTTTTTATTGTTGGAAATTTATTTTTTTTTTGAAACAGAGCCTCACTTTGTCACCCTGGGTAGAGTGCCGTGGTGTCAAACTCCCAGGAACCTCAAATTCTTGGATTCAAGAGATTCTCTTGCCTCAGCCTCCTGGGTAGCTGGGACTATATGCGCCTGCCACAACGCTTGGTTATTTTTAGAGATGGGGGTCTCACTCTTGCTCAGGCTGGTCTCAAACCTTTGAGCTCAAGCAATCAGCTGCCTTGGCCTCCTACAGTGCTAGGATTACAGGCGTGAGCCACCATGCCCGGCCTAGAATATAATTTTAAGTACCTTTTACATGGAGAAAGAGGGGACTGCAAAGGCAAAAGTACCCAGGGCCCATGGAAGTCATTATGTGGTCCTGTCCCAGTCTTCCCTCATGCCTATTAGAACCCTGTAAACTCCAGGGATTTCCTTCCCCCATATCAAAATGTACCTGTCTGATGTCCCTCCAGTACCCCTAAAGCTCCTACAGGGCAGGACCTTCTTTTCTTTTTCTTTTTGGAGCCAGAGTCTCACTCTGTTGCTCAGGCTAGAGTGCCACGGCCTTAACCTAGCTCACAGCAACCTCAAACTCCTGGAGTCAAGTGATCCTCCTGCCTCAGCCTCCTAAGTAGCTGGGACTACAGGTACTGTGCCCAGCTAATTTTTTTGTTTTTTGTAGTGATGGGTCTATGCTCTTGCTTAGGCTGGTCTCAAACTCCTGAGTTCAAGGGATGCTCACATTTTGATCTCCCAGAGTGCTAGGATTATAGGCATGACCCATTGTACCTGGCCCAAGACCATTATTTATCCTCATGTCCCCACAATCACCCTGGGAATTGCACTGCCATTTTCTCTTCTTTTTTTGGCTGGGGAGTAGGGGAGGTGGAATAGAAAACTGAGGGAAAAAAGACAAGGTCAAGTTTGAAAATAAATACTGCCTAACTGAAAGAAACCTCCTTAGCCCTGCTCTCCAGCAGTGAGCTGATGTGACAGCCAGGTCTCAGAGAACTGAGACTTTCTGGAAGGCATGAAGAAATTTCCTATCTATGCAGCCTGACTTGGTCTACATCCCTTACAACTGAACTCTACTCACAGTTCCTGCTGAGTTTGCCAATCATCTCCATCTCAGTAAACCCAACAGACACTTCTCAGGTTTAATCCTGACTTTTCAGCAGCATCTGACACCGCTCATTAGCCCTCCTTCTTGGCTTCCATGATACTTTGCTATCTTGCTTTCCTCCTATTCCTGACACTCCTGGCTCTGTCTCCCTTGCAGGTGCTGTGCTCTGCGGGGCCAATGAAGACAATGATATAATAGCAGCAGTTTACACATACCAGCTATCTACCCTGCTCTGGGCACTGTGTTTTGTATTGGCTTTTTTCATCCTCAAAATCATCTTAAATGCATTCTCCAACCACCAGCCAGAGTAATTTTACTGAAAACCAAATCTCAACATTTTCTTAAAACCTTCCAGTGGCTCTCCCTTGCCCACATTTTTAAGGTCTTTCAAGATCTAGCCCCACTCACCTTTCCAACCTGATTTCTCAGTATTGCCTCTTTTACCTTCTCTTGAGAACTATCTAGGTCTTCACAAATGCTGTTCCCACCGCCTGAAACACTTTTTTCCTCTCTTAACTTAAAACTAGTTCTTGTTTATGAGATTGACACAGTTCTTCCAAGCTACTAAACTGAGACTTCAGTTCCTTTTCTGTTAAAGTGGTTAAGGCCTGCTGTGAAGATTAAAGAAACCTGTATACTAAGGTGCCTTGCAGTGCTACCTGTGTCACCTCAGTTATTTCCTACCCCAGATCACATTAAAACCCCTTGCCATAGCGGGGTGAGGGTGGGGGGTAGCGGGGGTGGGGGGGTGGCTTATGCCTGTAATCTCAATATTCTCGCAGGCTGAGGCTGGTGGACTACTTGAGCTCAGGATAGGAACTGCCTGAGCAAGAGCAAGGCCCCGCCTCTACTAAAAATAGAAAAACTAGCTAGGTGTAGTGGTGCGTACCTGTACTTGGGAAAGTGAGGCAAAGGATTGTTCAAGCTCAAGAGTTTTTAGGTTGCTGTGAGCTACAATAATGCCACAACACTCTAACCAGGGCAACAGAGCGAGACTTTTTTTTTTTTTTTTCAGAGCCTCAAGCTGTCACCCTGGGTAGAGTGCCGTGCCATCACAGCTCACAGCAACCTCCAACTCCTGGGCTCAAGCGATTCTTCTGCCTCTGCCTCCCAAGTTGCTGGGACTACAGGCGCCCTCCACAACACCCAGCTATTTTTTGGTTGCAGAGCGTTATTTGGCGGGTCCGGGCTCAAACCCGCCAGCTCAGGTGTATGTGGCTGGCGCCTTAGCCACTTGAGTCACAGGGGCCGAGCCAGAGACTCTGTCTTAATAAAAAAAAAATTAATTAATTAAAAAAAAATCATCTAATGCCAACTTCACTCCTGAAATATCTATCTGTGGTTCTGCCCATCTTGCCAGACTGTCCACTTGTGAGGGCAGGGGCATTCTGACTTTGATGCTGCCCATTTTCCTAGTGCCTGGCACACAGTAGGCACTCACATCTGTTAAATCAGGGGCTAGAAAGCCAGCACCTACTAGATATTCTGATGATATATGTTCTCCAGCAAAAGGGCACCTCCCACAAGGAAGGAAAGGGGGTAAGATTTCTAAGCACATGGTATACACAGCAGACTCAGGCAGAAAGCAGGCACAAAGGTGACTTGGTAATTAGGAAAATATCTTTATTATTTTTGTAATGTTCTAATATTCAATATAAAAACCGTGATAGTGGCTTTCCACAACTTCACAAATTATAGAAAAATGATTTTTCCTCTTCTTTATGGAAATCTCACCCCCAAATCATACAGGGTCCCATATGGCTGAAACCCAGCAGGAAAAAAGGAGCACAGAATACAAGTAGGGATGCAGCTCTCTGGGTGGCCAAAGGCTTTTCCTACACATTAAAGTCTAGGATGAGTCCCAAAGACCTGCAACTCCTTTAAAGGAGGCTCTACCCGTGCAGATCTATGGCACACTGAGCCAGGCCTCTGTCTCAAAGGCCAGCAGACCACCACAGGCCTGCAGCATGGCACTCATGGCTGGCAGGCCACAGGCAAGGCAGCTTCGTGAGAATGAGAACAGGAGGCGAGCCTACCGCTCAAATTCCTTTCTCTAAAACACAGCCAGGAAAGAGGCTGTGGACATTGGCCAAATGGTGCTCTAGGTTTAGAAATTTCCCCTTTTACTCAGCTCACAAAGACTAATTTGTCAAACAGCTATTAAAAAAAAAAAAATCAGAAAACAAACATTTGGTTCCGTTTCAGCTATAATCAGCAGTTGGCAATTTTTTAGAAAAAGATGACTTGAGTTGCTCATTATTAAATCTGTATTTTTTATCAGGCCCCTGACTCCTTTCTTATCCACAGTTTGTCAGAGAATGAGCAGGAAGTACAGCTGTAGCAGGACGCTGTTGATTTGAGAAAACTGTTGAAATGTTTTGCACTCACATACAAAAGCTGACGGAATTCAAAAATGACCCCAATGATTTTTATGAGAAACATGACTGTTCCTCTTGGGTGTTGCAAGTCAAAACAAGGCAACCGCCTAGTGATTTATAGTCCCCACATTTTCTGCCTTCCAGAAGGCATTAGAGAAAAGGCCAAACTCCGCCAGGAGCGATTGTAAACACACCACTGACAGCTTGGACACTTTGTTTTTAAATGCAGCAGGACTTTTTCCTTTGGCCCTGGCTGAAAAGCCAACTCCCTAGGACTGGTTAGGAAGGAGCAGATGGGAAGGCTCCCCCAAAACCTAAGTGTGAGGGACCAATGGTCCCTGTTGACTGGAGTGTGGCTGGGAGCATCATCAAAGGCAATCAATACATTTATGGCATACGAAAATTGACTGTGGTTCCCCCTTCTGTCCCCAGTCTGCACCTGGCTGGACATGAGGCACAGGAGGTACAGAACAAGTTATCATAAGGCACATAGTCGAGGTGGCCCCCATACTAGGCTCAGAAAGATTATCTCTTCGCACGATTCCAGAAGTGCTGGAAAGCAGACGAGTTGATGACACTCACTATGAGCAGCAACAGCAGATACAGGGATATCATGACCGTAAACCAATGGCTAGAAAACCAGGAGAGCTGGCTCGAAGCCCTGCTTAAAAGAGAAAAAAGAATGTGTTGGCAGAAATAGAAAAACATTTTTTTTTTTTTTAAGTATATGCAACAAGTCTGGCTCAAAGAAGACAAAATGATGAATTCCATCCTCTGCATGAGCCATGAAATGAAGCTTCGTGCTCCTTTGCTCAAAAAATCTAGGACTGTTTGCCCTGGCACTGACGCACCTTTCAACGGAACATTTTCTAAATGCACAAAGACAGCTACGCAATGAGCTCATTCTGATCTTCCCTTTTATAGCTCCTCTTTTACCTTTTATAACCCGTCTTTTCTTAAGCAAGACTTTGGTATCTAGAAGAATGACCTAGCTCAAGATATCTGCCCAGATAGTGGCAGGTGGCAGGTCATTCAGCAAAGGTCTTTTCATTTTTAGACACGTACAGGTATGAATTCAAGCTGGGGAAATCCTCTTTGGCCCACTAGGAGATGATCTAAACCATCCAAGTGTGCACTTAACGGAACACTCTAGGAAGAAGGGGGAAAGGAACAGAAATTTTCAAGCAGAAAAGACTGACTTTAAACCAAAGGATAATGTGCCCCAGACTAAGGAACTCCATATAGACTTCTCAAGTTTGGGTGGGCCATGGGGGTGGGGATTTTACTGGTTTAAAAAATCTAGAAGTGTGGAAACCGTGGTGTGTACAAGCCAGAGTGGAAATTATTAAAAGTGGGTCCTTTTCACGTCATACCTGCTCACCTGCTGCTCATCCCCATGGGTTCCAACAATGCAACAAGATCTCAGAATGACCCCAACCCTGGGGAAGCCTGCACATAGACCACTGAGAGGGGACTAGGCACCTACCATGTTCCTCACGAGCTGAAGGGTCTGGTTCAGCACCCTCAGGTCCAGAGAGGGGCAGGTGGTTGTTGCAAAGCCACCCTGGGAAGTAACTGAGCTGGGTGGCACACAGCCCCAGCCAGTGTCCAGTCACTGCCCTACCTCTCCACTTAACCTCATCTGTGGGTTTCAGATAATCACAGGCCTGATGGCTAAGGGGCTACACTGTCTGGGGCAGCCAATGTGGCTTCCATCAGTCCCTCATGCTGTTTCTCTTTAAAAATCTATCTTTTCACTGGAATATCTGAGGTCAGACAATTAAGTTCACAGACTCAGCTAGGAAAAGGGCTATACCAATAGCTCTGATTGCCATTCCAAAAAGAGAGTTTCAAAATTAGTTTGAAGGGTGGACTAGGCACTGGCAGGGGTGCACAGCTTCCCCAAGGAGTTCTTCAAAGGTGACCATAATGATATTCACCAATGAAGTAAGAAGCACTTTTTCTAGGATAAGTTCATGAACTTACCTATATACTCGAGTATAAGCCGAGTTTTTTCGGCACAAAATTTGTGCCGAAAAACCTGAACTCAGCTTATACTCAGGTCATACAGGTTATTTGATTTGGTGTGCTTTGTATGAGACCAACAACAGTGATGATGATATCTCCGAACGCAGTGATGATGACAACGTCTATGCTGATACCCTCACATCAGATACAGCTAAAGCTCTGTTTGAACATACAGATGATGAGGAGGAATCCAGTTTTGAAGGATTTTAACCTTTGTGATTTAGCTTGATTACCTGTTAAGCTATGGTTTTCTGCACTTTATTTAAAGTTTTAAAGTTGTTGTTGCTAGTTTACAGTTTTTCTTTAGCAATAAATACTGAAAAGCATTTAATCTACTGATTCCTCAATTATTGTAATTTGTTTTGGGTATATATTTTTATTTTTGAAATTTACCAGTGGCTGCTGCATTTTCCATCTTGGCTTATACTTGAGTCACTAAGTTTTCCCAGTTTTTAGGGTAAAATTAAGGGGGTCGGCTTATA
>CAUYPK010027632.1:0-71934 GCA_963574355.1 Loris lydekkerianus
TGGTTATGGCAAATTTCTTCAACATATAAAAGTATTTAATTTCTCCATCAAAAATGAAACTCAGTTTAGCTGGATATAGGGTCCTGGGTTGAAAGTTATTTTGCTTTAGGAAATTAAAAGTCGATGACCACCCTCTTCTGGCTTGAAAAGTTTCAGCAGAGAGATCTTCAGTCATTCTAATATTCTTCTCTTTGTAGGTAATGGATTTCTTACATCTGGCTGCTTTCAGAATTTTCTGTTTCATATTAACACTAGTGAAGTTAATTATGATATGCCTGGGGGATGTCTGATTCAGATTGAGTTGTGCTGGGGTTCTAAAACTGTCTGCTATCTGAATTTCAGAATCTCTTGGCATGTCTGAAAAATTCTCTTTCATAATTTCATGGAGAGGGGCCTCTGTGCCTTGTGAGGCCACTTCATCACTTTCAGGGATTCCAATGAGGTGAATATTAGCCTTCTTCGAATTATCCCAGAGCTCTCTGAGAGAATGATCCATTTTTGCTCTCCATTTCTCTTCCTCTTTGAGAGTTTTGGAGGTTAAAAGGCTTTGTCTTCAATGTCAGAAATTCTTTCTTCTGCTTGCTCCACTCTATTACTGAGGGATTCTACTGTATTTTTCAGATCTTTGAGAGCTGCAAATTCTTGCTTTAGTGCATCAACATCTTTGGTGGTTTTGTCTTTAAATTTGTTAAATTCTTGAGACAACTTTTGAATTTCTCCTCGAATTTCTAATTCAGACTTTTGAATTGCTCCTCGAATTTCTAATTCCAAATTTTCCTCCATTCTATTAATCTTGTTTGCAATCCAAATTCTGAATTAAATTTCTGATCTCTTGGCCAGCTATTTATGAATGGGATCTTCAGTTACATCTCCCATATCTTTCCTTGGGGGGTTAATCTATTCTGGTTATTCATGTTACCAGAGTTTTTCTGCTGATTCTGCCCCATGATTATTTTACACTGTTTGATTTTTCCCCTGGAACTTTGTTGAGGACCCATACAGTGCTATGGCCTGAGAAACTGGGGACCTGTTTGGTGTGGTAGGGCTAAGTGGTTCTGTCTTATTTTTAGCTGGTCTCTTTCCGACCTTGGTGAAACAGTTACTCTGGATTGAAGTCTCAGCTGTGGAGAAATACTAGCAATTAAGTCACCCCGCCTCCCACAGGGAACAATTGGAAAAGGAAAATCAAACCTTCCTACAACCACACACCTAGGGCACCACTTAATAGTCCTTGGGAAATTTGCTCAGTTGAAAAGGTCCAAATCAATTGTCCTAGTCAGCACTTGTCTCAGGTGGGAGAGTTTAAAAGGTCTCTGACAAGTGGATCGCAGGTGTCTGGTGACAACTCAGATATGACTTGTTCCGGTGCTCCGTTAAGTCAGGAGGACCCACCCAGCAAATAGATTAGTCTGGGAAGATTGATGCCTCCTTCCCCACCTTTCACCTCTGTCACACCCAGTCACTGATAGTCTTTCAGGGCTGTGACCCAATTGCCTGTAGTGAACAGATACTCCAGGTATTTGCACCTGCCTGAATTTCAAGGAAATGTATATCTGCTCAGCCTAGCCACTGTGCTCTGCCTCTATCCAGCAGGGGGAGGTGAGGCCTGACAGCCTCAGGCACTTGATAGAGGCTGAGGGGTGTTCACTCAGTTCCAGCCCCGCCCCTCATTGATGTTACTGACAGAACAGAACAGAACAGAACAACTTTGCAGGAATTTGTTTCTGTCCCTACTAAATTCCCCTGCAGAAGAGAAGCTGTTTTGAGTTCCCAGAGCCTGCGCCTCAGGCCCTGTCTTTGCTCCTGAAGGTTTGTATTCAGTTAGCTGTAAGTTCTAGCCTCCTGCCTTCCTTGGTCTATAGGCTAACGATCCCCTGAGGGCCGAAACCCATAGTTTCTTGGTTCAACTATTTTAACTACTTTTCAACAAACCAGCTTATCTAGATGGCAATGTAACCAGTTACTACCCCAGTGTTTTTCATCTCACAACACACTCGAACCTATAGTTAAACTTCTGTGGCACACTTAAATTATATTCACTCAAAAAACAAGAGTTAAAGAAAAAGAATATACTTACTGTGCTTTTACTTCTTTTGAAAATTAATAATCTTTAAAATTTTTCATGGCACACCTAAGACCCTCTCATGGCAAGGTATCCCTATTGGTTTGAAAAACCCTGCTAGAGCAAGGTCTTGGGTGGAAGATTTCATGTGACATGTTCTGTCCATGTGACATGTTATATTTGACACATTCATTTTATTTTTTTATTTTGGATAATTTCAAGGAGAATATGAGACATGTTTTTTCTACTGGCAGGGGAGATAAATCCTTTATTTAAAATATAAATCAGTCTCCATCATTTTCAAAATACTATAAGACAGATATTCCTTTAGAGTAAACTCAACAATGCTAATGTAATGCAGAAATAAGAAAAAAGTAATCAACTGAAAGAGATGTCACAAGTCAGTTTCTATCTCAAAAATTAGAAACAGGCTGGTTTTTCTCTGATACATCTAAGGATTGGCCAGCATGAGATCAACTTTGACCCTCTTTAAAGAAGGCAAAGTAATGCTTGGATGTTTTTTTTTGCATTGTTATATTTTAGGCTTGATCAGAGACTTGATGTTAACTGGAGAAGTCATTGTTGGATTATCAAATGGATTATTTGAGCAAATCACCTATAAGCAATCTTAGAAAGCATCTGTGCTCATCTCTTTAAATTAAGCCTTTGACCCTCATTATCATCTAAGCAAGAAAATATCAGCTAGATTTTAATTTAGTCCACCAATAGTTTTCTCATGATGCTTCCCAGTCAAGAGCCACATGTATCATCTGAGTTTTATTTAATTATCTAACACAACTGTCTTTGAATGTAAATCATAAATTTTAGCCAAAGACCTAAGGTAATAAATATCAGACCCCAAAATGAAGTTCTGGCCCAAAATTGTATGTTTTCAAAACAGGTAGCCAAGACTAGCTATTACATTTGGATACATCATTTATATTAAAAAGGGAAAGGTGTCAAGTGCTGGAAAGTAACAAGAAAATTTGTGTAGAAATTTCTTGAACAGGTGCTGCCATGTGGCCATCTCCTTTCCCTAAAGGTAAAGGAGGGACGGGAGTGCTTCAAGGAGACCACCTCAAGAGCTTGATAAATCCCTGAAATTTGAGAGGCAAAGCAGACCGGGGTCTCACTTTTCATCTTCTATTTTTATTTCTGTTCCCTGTCCTTTCCCCCCATCCTCCAGAAATCTAGAGCAGGGTTGGCAAACTTTATCTACTAAGAATCAGAGTAAATATTGTAGGCTTTGCAATCTATATAGTATCTTGCACATTATAAAGCCAAAGTAAGCATGCACTATGCATAATGTAATGAATGTGACTGTTTTCCAATGAATCTTTATTTACAAAAACAGGGAGTAGACCAAAGTTAGTCCATGGGCCAGAGTTTGCCAATGTCTGATATCTGATCAGTTTGATTTAAGTATTCCACATGGAATATCAAATCATCAATCACATTGTACCTCATAAATATATATAGTTATGATTAAAAAAAAAATTAAATGAAAAAAGTTTCTTTGCAGCAAAGCCCAGAGAGCAGCTGCTGCATTTCTCTATGTCTAACATATAACTGCAAACAAAGATGTTTGAAGGCCTCCTGTGGCCCAGTATAACACCATGTCAGGAAGGGACAGCCAGCCTAGAACTGCTTGACTTCTATCAAAAAGGTCTACCTCGGAGGAAAAAAGATTGCTAATAGGGAGATTACTATGGAAGGAGTTGCCAGAATGTAAGGATGGGAGGAGGAAGTGGTAGGGCTGACTAAGAAGGGCATGAGTGAGATAGAATAAATAAGGCTGTAATAAGGTTCCTGTACGCAACATGCCCAGCTGGGGTTGAAGAGGAGCTCTCACTATTGCCCTCAAAGTGTCCATAAGAATGCTGTAGCAGAGATTCCCAGAGATGCCTTCCAGGATCTCTCCCCAAGTAGCAGAGAAGACCCCTTTTCATTATATAAATTTTAAAGAAAGCATGGACTAAAAAAATATTCTTTTATTTTGATTCCATTACCTAAATTGTTTTGTTCAATATATCAGACATGGAAACATCACCTACCCACGCCTATACAAGAAAAAATAAATAGGTCACTGAAACAACTAGCTGGGTTACCAACTCAAGTAAATATTTCCACAATTGCCCCAATTCTCCAATTTCTATTTTAGTCCAGTAGTGGTTCTTGAACATCAGCAAGCATCAGAATTACCTACAGGGCTTCTTAAAAAGTACAGATCACCGAGCCCCATTCCCAGCATTTCTGGTTTAGTGAGACAGATGGGGCCTGGGAATCTGCATTCCTAATGTGTTCCCAGGTGATATGCACATTAGTGAGTCTGATCCAGGACCACACTTTGAGAACCATTAGTTTAAGGCAAGCCTGGTTTCCAGCTTTGAGTTGACATCTCACCAAAAATAGAACTTTCTAGTGTTCTTTGGACACATGTCAATACTTGAGTTGCTCCTCTGAGTCATCAGTCAGATCCAGTTCAGTTTCCAGAGAACAACCATGGCTATGAAATGATTCATTTGTGTTGCCAACATCATTTATCTCTTCTTGGGTCATGAGAAAGTTTTCTCCAGGAACCTAAACTTTCTGGCCTTGCCTTTCCTCTTCTTATGTATTACATGAAAGTCGTTTTCTGCCACTATCAAGCATTTTACAGAGTCACCAATCTTTCCAGTGCAGAAAAGGATACTGAAGAGAGTTTACTGACATATTGTCTGACATTGTCATGATCCATGAGTGGCAGAAAACAGACACCCAGTGAGTAGGCAGATTTCCACCTGGCAAGAAGATGGCTGTAATGAGCACCAATGTGAAATGACGGATAGTAATAGAAAGTAGAAAGTGGATGAGAAAATTAGCTTTCCTCATTTCACATCTGCACGACAGGGGAGCTGCCAATCACCCTCTCCAGAGAGACAGGCTTATCTGGGTTCCTGATCACGTGCAAAGCCATGTTCTCCTAAGTTTAAAAAAGGGGGGGAGGGGGGAGGCGGGAGAAAAACCAGCATGAAAAAAATAGAAGCAGTCTGTTAGAGAGCTTTAAACAAATGTGGAGCTGCGAAACAAGCTGTCACAAATTGGCACAGAGAATGCAGAAAATCAACGTGAAATGAAAGCTGCCTCTCCCAACAAAATAAAGCCGGCAATTAACTCTTCCCATTATTGCTTCATGCTGCAAGCCGTTTAAACCCCAGAATGCAGGTTGCCAGGGAAGAGGCCAATGCTCGACTCTCTCCTACTGCATGGGTACCCAGAAAAAAATAGGCATGCAGGTGGCAGAGAAGAGCCTACTTGACTTCCATATCTAGGTGCCTTTATAGAGGTACACACACACACACACACACACACACACACACACACACACATACTGTATTGGCACATAAAACTAAGAACAGATCTAAGTCTCCCAAGTTACACTTGTATCCTACATGGAGTAGGAAGGACACAGAACAGAAAACCATCTCACAAGAATCTTAATAATATTTATATAGAGAAATATGTAAGTATAAATTCACCACTTTAAGAAACGCATTAGAGAACACAATAATTCAAACTTCTCATACGGTTAGCTTTTCAACTCTATTTTTGCTTGAGTGAGAGCCAGCGTGAAATGTAATAGAAAATGTAAAACTATTGAACTGCACTCGGACTTTATGGACACTTTGTATAAATAATCATGAATAAACAAAATAATTAAAACAGTTACAGAAGTCCTAAACAGGTCCTCCTGGGCAGCACCTGTGGCTCAGGGAGTAGGGCACTGGCCTCACATACCTAGGGTGGTGGGTTCAAACCCAGCCCAGGCCAAACTGCAACAAAAAAATAGCCGGGTGTTGTGGTGGGTGCCTGTAGTCCCAGCTACTCGGGAGGCTGAGGCAGGAGAATCATCTGAGCCCAAGAGCTGAAGGTTGCTGTGAGCTGTGACACCATAGCATTCTACCAAGGGTGACAAAATGAGACTCTATCTCTAAGAAAAATAAAGGTCCTCCTACAAAGACCAGTGTATTGATTTATTTCACTAATTAACGACACAATATTGTTCTGAATTGGGACACAGTTGCAACAATGATGAGCTATAATTATACCAACAGACTTCAAAACTATAAAGTACTATAAAAAGGGATTATAGATTGTGAAAAATGATAGTATTATTTATTATAGTATTGTTATAAATATGGAAAGTTTATTTTTAAAATAATAGTATGCTTAGGTATAAGCACAGTATCAGTCAAGACAATTTCTGCTACGGTAACAAATAATGCCAAAATCACAGTTGTTCAGTACACAACAAAGGCAGACTCCTTCCTTAGACTATTTCTAATTTTGTTTTTGTTTTGTTTTGTTTTTTGAGACAGAGTCTCACTTTCTTGCCCCCCACAGAGTTCCATGGCAATATAGCTCACAGCAGCCTCAAACTCTTGGGCTCAAGCCATTCTCTTGCCTCAGCCTCCTGAGTAGCTGAGACTACGGGCGCCAACCATAATGCCTGGCTATTTTTAAGAGACTGGGTCTCACTCTTGCTCAGGCTGGTCTCGAACTCAGGAGCTCAAGAGATCCACCTGCCTCAGCTTTCCAGAGTGCTGGGATTATAGGCATGAGCCACTATGCCTGGCCTATTTCCAGCTTTGGTCAGCAAGGGAACTCTGTCAGCCTTAGTCACTCAGGGGCTCACACTGTGGTAGGTTCCACACAGACATTTATTTTCACACACATCAAGGCAAAATATTTGGAAACACAGCAAATCACATTTGCTCCTAAACTTTCTGTCCAGAAGATATTACATTACTTCTCTCATTTCATTAACCAAAGTAAGTTCTGACCATGCCTACTATTAAAAGGAGTCAAAGAATGAAATTCTACTCTGTTCCAGAAAAAGGAGAGCTAGAAGTATATGGTAAACAATAGCAATGACAGCTACAATTACCAATCACATTTCTAGTCTGGACAAGTGCAACACAGTCTTACCTAACCTACCTGTTTCTCTATAAGACTGCCTCTTATCTAGTCACACAGCATCCAGAGGGTGTGAGATCTGTTTTTAACATAAATCTAAGTCATTTATATCACTCTTGATGCTTCCATAACCCTTCAGTGACTATGCCTTTAATTTATAATAAGATTAGCATACCAACCATGGATTACGAGGGTTCACACTATCTAATAACTGCCTACCACTAGGCCTCATCTTTCTACCTACAATTTGAACCAGTAAAATCTCTTTCACTGCTCCTCTACTCATAGTCATGCCTTGGTCTTCAACTTTCTCCTTGTAAAACTTTTCCCACAGGCTGTTCCCCCTGCTTTGCACCCCCATCCCTGACCTGGCTCACCACTGCTCACCCATTTAGCATGAGGCTTTTACTGTTCCACATCTCTCTTACAGATCTTGTAAGAAGATTACCCTCATAGTAACTAACACACATTTAATTATACATTTATAGTTATATAGCTTTCATGTGTTTATTTAATGTCTTAATCTCTGGAAATTCAAAGAAGGAATAATGTGTTTTTCCCCCACCGATATATGGTACTCAGCACACAACTTGTCACAGAGTAGGCACTCATCTACCACATGAATAAGTAAGTTTAATGCATCTCAACTATTATGTCTGATAAAGATCAACATGTCAGTTAAAATCTGTGTAGCACAAAGCTACTAATCTGAAATTTAAAATGAAAATGCAAATGTTAGAATTACACATGCCTTTATGTCTTTGTCTACACTTCACAGTTTATAAAGAATACTTGTATCCATTTTGGCAAACAGTCCTTCCAATTCACACCTGGTAGGTCAGGTTATAGAGTTACCATTTTACAATGACAAAATGGAAAGCAGAGAGAAATGCAGACTTGCCCAATATTGCACTGCTGATAAGGGGCACAGCCAGAAGGTAAATTAGAAACTGACTGTACATATGCTTCTGGGTCCACATGCTGTCCTGTCTCCCGATTCAAGAAGGTCAGCCTTGGAAGTATTCATGTGGGGACTGTGTTAATGAAAGGAAGATTATTAACACAACACCTGGGCCAGATTCTGAATAGCTATGCAGAGGATGACCTTCAGTCTCACTATTTATTTCAGAATTTCAGCCCAAAGGAATTGAAGGGGCAAAAGAAGAACTTCATCAAGGGTTCAGCTTTATAAATATATCTCTTCCTGATGGCTGTAAGGATCTCGAAAGCTGTACCATTAGTTCATGCCAAAGCATGTCTCTAAGAAGCCTTTTGCAATACTCACATGCTTGGTAGCGTGATGGATTCAACTATGACCACATTTATTCAAGAAACATATACTGAGTACCTACTGTATGTGAAACTCTGTGTATGATGTAACATACCAGGTTAGCTGGGAATGGAGTCAGGAGGCCTCTGGCTATAGTGGGGGTACAGGGTGGGTCGGGGGAGGGAATCCCCTGGGGCAGACTGCAGGGAGGAAATGAGCAGCTACTGGGGAGGCAGGCACTTCTCAGGCACCACTTTGTAACAAAAGGCAGAAACACAAAAGAAGATAAAAAGTAAAGATCACAATCCTGCCCTAAATGTGACTAATCAACTCAATCTGGATTTGAAAAAAAAAAAAAATTATTCTTATACGTTGAGTTCTCCCGAAAAGTCCAGCTTAATGATTGAATTTCAGCCACCATAGAAACAAGTTCCATCCCCACCTCCAATAGCTGTTGGAGGTAGACACTTATCTTTCTTTTTTCCTTCTAGGGCCCAACTCTAACCTTCCCCTTTCCTTTTAATGCTTCTCTATTTCCAGTTCCTGCAACAAGGTGCTCCCCTGAGATTTAAAATTCATGTTAGATAGGACTGACCTAGGAACAAGGAACTCCACCTGGCTGGGCAGAGAGCCACCACAACTTATCACACACCAAAAAGGATACTAAATAGTTATATTGGCTCTAATTCTGTTCACATCCACATAAAAGAGCTGCATAAAATATTAAGTGTGTGTAGTCACTTGCTTCAGAGATAAATGATAAGTCTCGTTAGTCTTGATAAAAGAGGTTTTTTTTAAATATGAGGTAGGGTAATTAATATCCTCAAGAGGCACTGTAGAGATAGTGAACATTCACAGGTAGTCTACACACTGGAATCTGATTTTAATTGGGTCATTGCTCCAACAATAACTGAGATCTTTAGAAGAAAGTGAAACCAACTTTTCTTTTTCCCAAATAGTAAAAGAGTCAAATCACTTCTGAACCTGAAACTTTTATGACCGATGCAATCAAGAGAATTTTTATCAGCGTGCCTATACACCATACTCCACCCATTCTTCTGATGACTGGCTCCATCCATCCGGGGACCCACTTCATCTTCTAAAACATACGAGGCCAGAGGGAACTCACCTACTGGGAAGAAGGGCAAGATGGCACCCCAGAAGCCTATGGCTCTCAGTGAGGGCCCTGACGACCGCCCTTTATAGAACACCTAAATAACTCACTCCTCCCCATCATGCTGGCTAACTTTTATTTTTCTCTGGCATTTACTATCCCTTGTATATTCATGAATATACACACACATATTCACACACATACATGCACATATATTTTTCTCTACTTTACCTACCAGAATGACAGTTTCATGAGTATGCAGTCTTTGTTTACTGTGTCTTGAACAATATGCTCCATAATGTATGTGCTCAATAATTATTCACCAAATGGACACATACTTTTCTCCATATTGCTTTCTCTCAGCAGGGCTGAGACAATGAAACAAAGAATAACATAGCTAAATAATATTGCCTAACTCCATTCCAACCCAGACCATTAAAGCTAACAACACAAATCAAGATCTTCCTATGATTCGCACAGAATAGCCAAGACCACACAAATCGCAGTGTAGGGTTAAAATGGGAGTTTGTTTCTGTAACAAATGCTGGACATGTGATAGTATTTAACTCCTGAATAAGCCTACCTGGGAGATGAGCAAGTCATGGACAGTGTTATATGCAAGACAATACTCAGAGTTAATAAAAAATAATGTAAAGATTAATAATCAAAGGAAAGCAATAAAAAGTTCATTTATTTTAAAAGCTTACTCTAATCCAGAAATTTGTTTTATTTTTTATGATTAGTAATAAATGATAAGTTCTCTACAATATTTGACCTTAAAAAGGTGAGTAATTAGGACGGCCCCTGTGGCTCAAAGGAGTAGGGCGCCAGCCCCACATGCTGGAGGTGGCAGGTTCAAACCCAGCCCCAGCCAAAAACAGCCCCCCCCCCAAAAAAAAAAAAGGTGAGGAATTAATGGGATAGAAATCCTAACTCTGCTGCTCACTCATGCTGTATACTTAGGCAGATAACTACATACATCTGAAACCACAAATTCTGTTTAGTTGCAAAGTGGGGAGGGTTCTAATAGGTTCTAATAAACTCCTAACTTATAGGGTTGTTGCTAAAGTACAACAAAGAGAATTTTAATCAATGTGCCCACACATCACACTCTTCTGCCCCCTGTCTGCTGGACTATAGAGTTACGCTGACCTCATGGGGAAACCCTTGCTGGGTCATGTTCCAGGTAGTAAAGAAATCCATTTAGAAGACTCTACCTATGAAGTTATTCATGGAAGTGGCAGACATTCTCACACTCTTGAACTCTTTACTCTCTCAGTTCTCTGTAGAGATTAGAGGCTAACCGCACTTAGCCTGGTGCTATGCACAACTCTGATGCCTGTGGGTTGGCTGATTTCCTTTGCAAGAAAGCAAAAAAGGGCCTGATACTTTCTTTATACTTTGAATAAATAAAAAGCACCATTACTCTTTACTCCTTAAAACAGAAAAGTATTCCCCAGGGATATTTGTTCTAGTGTGGAGGAAGGAGTTCAGACTTAGATTTAGAAAATCAGAGCTTGAACCTTGACTTCACTATTCCATATGTGACCCTAGAATGAAATACATACTCTCAATGAAAGTGTTTCTTCATCTGCAAAATGGAGATAACAAAATACCACTCTCGTGAGGTTGTTCAGAAAATGATAAGGATACTAGACAGGAATGTGCTTCGCAATTGGGGAAGGGCTCTACACATGTAAGCTATTTTAGCTGGGTGAGCCTGGAGGTTATCTCTTGTGTTAACAATAATACCCCTTTACAACTTACCAAGGACTCTCATGTGCATTAACTCATTCAAACTGGTGTAGTCTGAGTCTCCATGATGAGTTCTAATTCTTGGAGGAAAGACAGAAGTTTCTTTCTTTTTTTTTTTTATAGCTTCAAAAGCAACCTAACATATGTCAATTTTCATTCCTTTCTTCCTTCATCCACATATATTAATTGAGCGTCTTTTGAACACTGCATTAAACTATGAAATGCCAGGAATATAAAAAGATGAAGGTATGTTCCTTGTCAATGCAGACACATATATTTATTATTTATATATATTATTCATATATTTATTAATTTAGTAAATATGTATGGAGCATTTATAATGGACAACCCAGCCATGAGCAAATACAGATCTAAAGTAGGAAGTTGTGCTAATAAAAGAGACAGAACAAATGTAACCACAGTGCTCTGGTACTATAAATAGTACTACCCACAGAGTAGTTAATAACTACTTAAAAATAATAAGAAATACACTAATCTCATACCTAGTAATCGTAAGAAATCTTTCTTGCCACTAACTATATGAAGGTATTTGGAGTGTCCTGGAATTGGTTACTGTGCAGCTGAGATGATTTAGTGATGAAGCTGCCATCCAGAAGGGGTGAGGCACCCACCATATTTACACATGCAATTCACCATGGAGGGCCTTTCCAGTCAACTTAGAGGAAAAGTCAATAGTTACTTAGCTCCGTAGAAGAGAAGAGATTAAAGATTATTTGCTTCCTCTTAATTTAGTTTTCCTACCCAGTCTAGTAGATATGGCCCTTTTATCACATTCTGCCTATACACATTTCTAGAGATACTATCTCTGAGTGGCAACAGGATGACATAAAAAGCTTGTAAGAACAATATTTAAAATTCCAAACAATAATTATTAGCCATCTCAGCCTCGCCGTCTACAACCAGTATTGTGAATGAAGACTAGATGGTGTAGTAAACCTTTAAAGGCACCCTTAATGCTTGCTGTTTTTATTTTTTCTTTCTTTTTTATTTCAGAGTATTACAGGGAAACAATTGGTTTGGTTACATGGATTGCTTGTGTACTGCTTGAGCAAAAGTTATATGTGTGCCCCTTACCCAGACAGTGTACATTGTACTCTTTAGGAATGATTTCACCCATGCCCTCCTCCTCCCTCCTACCTGCTTGATTTCTGTTGAGTTTTACTTCCATCTGTGCACATGAGTACTGATTGGTTAGCTCCAATTTACTGGTGAGCACATGTGGTGTTTGTTGTTCTATTCTTGAGATACTTCACTTAGAAGAATGGGCTTTAGTTCCATCCAGATTGTTACAAAATGCATTATTTCATTCTTCTTATGGCTGAGTAGTATTCCATGGTGTACATATGCCACATTTTATTAATCCACTCATGAATTGATGGGATTATGCTGATGCCACATCTTTCTGATTGTGAACTGTGCTGCAGTAAACATTCTAATACAAGTGTCTTTTTGATAAAATGACTCCCCCCCCCTTTGGGTAAATACCCTGTAATGGGATTGTTGTATTAAGTGGTGGGTATTTTCCACAGAGGTTGTACTAGTTTGGAGACCTACCAACAGTGTATAAGTGCACTTTTTTCTCCACATCCATGCCAGCATCTATTGCTTGGGGAATTTTTTTTCTTTTGATGGAAATGCATTTTATTTAATTTTATTTCTTTTTTAAAAAAAACTCTTAAAATTTTTTTTTATTAAATCACAACTCTGTACATTAATACGTTTATGGGGTACAATGTGCTGATTTGATATACAATGTGGAATGCTTACATCAAAGCAGTTAACATAACCTTCACCTCACTTATTTATTGTGCTAAGACATTTATACTCTACTCTTAATAGTTTTGACATGTACCCTTGCATTGTGCACATTAGGTGAGGTCCCACCAAATATCCTCCTGGTTCCCAGCATCCCCCCACCCCCTCTCCCTCCTTTTCCCTCCTTCTTTCTGGACTCTCGTTGTGTTTTATGGTAGTGTAGGTAATTATATATTGGTTTCATAATAGTATTGAGTACATTGGATACCTTTTTCTTCCATTCTTGAAATACTTTACTAAGAATCAATACTTACAAGTCAGTAGCTTTTATATATTCCAACAACAGTCATGCTGAAAATATAGTCAAGGACTCTATTCCTTCTACAGTAGTGCCAAAGAAGATGAACTATCTGGGAATTTACCTAACAAAGGACACAAAAGGTCTCTATAAAGAGAATTATGAAACTCTGAGAAAAGTAAACTTTTCATATATTTTTTTTCTTGGCTCCTTATAACAACCTAGTAAATATCTTCTTTATTGGATCATAGAAAATGTTAATATTAGGCCTTATTAGGTTCACATAGGAGGTGGTGAATACCAACTTTTATGACACTACTTCTTTTTTTATGGGGCCTCCCCAATCCTCTCAAACACACATATACTCTTGTGTTACTAGGAGTAATTACTGAGTGGGAGCAACATTTCTGAATAGCATGAGCACACTTATAGATAGTTGATCAGTCCAGGGGTAGACATATACTTGCAAATTTGAGACTTAGATCAAGAGTTGATTCAGTGACTCTATTGTAACATTTTTATGTATTTTTTTTTTATTAAATCATAGCTGCGTACATTGATATGATCATGGGGCATCATATACTAGCTTCACAGACCATTTGACACATTTTCATCACAATAGTTAACATAGCCTTCCTGGCATTTTCCCAGTTACCCTGCCAAGACATTTACATTCTACATTTACTAAGTTTCACATATACCCTTGTAAGGGTGGAGGGAGGGGTACTGATGGAATTACATTTTTATGTATTTTTTTAAAGCCAGCATAAAAAAAAAATGTAATTAACCCTTACTGCCCTAACAAGAAAACCTGAACATGAAAAGGGAATTCCTGAGGAATCATAGTTTAATATAACAAAGAAATGAAATGGCTTCACTGGATGGGGACAGACAGTTCTGGCTTTAGAGACACCTTGCCTTATTTTTCTCTTCCAGTAAATTCACAAATCTCACTGATTTAAGGACGTTTGTATGTAACTGTATTGCACAAAGATACACCCACGGCATTAGATGGATTGTACTATTTTGTGTCTAGTTTTTTCTACACATTGAAATACTTTAGAGATTCATTCATACTTACATATCAATAATTTATTATTTTATGGCTGTATAGTATTCGTTGCATAAATATATTATAATTTTTTGATGGTCCTACATGTTTTATCCAGTTTAGAGCTATTAAGAATAAAGCTGCCCTGAACATTCAAAAAAATTTAAAAATGAGTTGTTTCTGTCCCTCTGCGTGGCTGGACAAGTAATACATGAACTTGGGAGCTTATCTTGGCCATATTTTCTGTTGTAAGAGTGGGAAGTATAGAAAATTATTCCATAGTAATAGAATGATATAAAGCAGAAGTCTGAGGAAAAAAAGAGATGTAATTTAAAAAAAAAAAAAAAAAAAAAAAAAAGATGGTATTTGGTCCATTCTACCCATTGTTAGTGAAAAGGAATAATATTTCAAACAAGAACAGAAAGTTTCCCCCAGAAGAAATGAAAGCAGATGTGAAGGAAACAAACAAACAAAAAAAAAAAACACATCCTCATAACTTAACCCTGAGCATATTACTAAAGACTAACAGTAAATGTAAAAAAAGTCAATAATACATATGTCTTGTTTCTGACTATATTTCTGTTATTAATAATTCGTGGCTGTTATGCAGTCATTCTGTCTTCACAGAACACATCCACACCAATGAGTAAATGACAATATCTTTATGAATCTGTGTGCCTTATATTTTATTGAAAGGTTATAGCCTCAATCAACATGTCCGTTCACTGACAGCTATAATCAAGGCAAAGAGTTTTGAGCTCATATATTATTATCTCACAATGAACTGTGAAGGGAATCATGATTCATGAGTTTGCTGATTGTTTATTCCCAGCTGCAGACATCATCCCCGTTAGCCAAAACACAAACCATAATGCCCTACTTATCTGAATGTCAGACTTCCAACAATGTGTCCAAAAAGGAATGAGTTTCTAAACAGCCAAAATAGACATCACGAATGTATGCACATCATTCCATGCAAGAAGCCAGCCTACAATTACATTAACTCTGACTTTATAGGTTTTCGCATGTTGTACTCTTGGGTACCTATTAGTTAATATTTATCCATCCTAAAATTTAAAGAATAGCCACTGGCCATCACGAAAATATAAAATCTGGAAACCAGAAGGAAAACCCTAAAACTTGGATGCAATTACCACAAATTTCCATTAGTTTAGTATCATTTAGTCCCTATAATTATAATGCTACAAACATTAATAATACCTAGAATTTTTGGTTTGTTGTATAACTCATCCTGAGTCATCAGAAAAAGGTTTAAATTACGTTTGATATATTGTCTTAAAATGCTGGCAAAATAGGCCGAGTGCGGTGGCTCCGGCCTGTAATCCTAGCACTCTGGGAGGCCGAGGCGGGTGGATTGCCCTGAGCTCACAGGTTCCAGACCAGCCTAAGCCAGAGCGAGACTTTGTCTCCAAAAATAGCCAGGCGCCTTTTGTGTTGGGCACCTATAGTCCCAGCAACTTGGGAGGCTGAAGCAAGAGCATCACTTGAGCACAGGAGTTTGAGGTTGCTGTGAGCTATGACACCGTGGCACTCTACCAAGGGTGACAAACTGAGACTCTGTCTCCATAAAAAAAGAAAGAAAAAATACTGGCAAAGTATATAGTATACTTCAGAAGATTTATATTCCAAATAGAACTTTATTTTAAAGTCACTTAAAAGATGTATTTATTTTGAAAATCATTATGAGTTATTACTATATTTCATCAGTAATGTAGTTAGCGCTACCATTTCCACATGTTGGATGGAAACAACAGATAGATTTCAAACATGAATTGACAAATCTTCTTTCACAATTCTCTTTTTAGCCTTCATTTCTGCCTTCTCACCAGTTTTTCAGACCTATACGGCTGCTAAAAGCGTGCCTGGGACTTATCTATCCATTACTAGCAGAGGATGAGTTTAGCGACTCATTTTGCATTGAAGACATGCAGAAATGAGCCATCATGTGCTACCTGGCCTGCCTGAAACAGCGCAAGGGGAGGGCATACAACAATAAGCTCTCCCTCCTAAGCCCTCTCCCATTTCAGTGACTCCGACTCACCTGGAAAATCAAAGTTAGCTCTTCCCTAAAAAAGAAGTGCTATTTATTTCACTGCATAAGGACTAATATTTTACTGAAGAAAAAATCATCTTTTTGTACCTATCAATTCATAGCTGCCACATTTACTGTTTTGATTTTTCTGATCAAAGAGATGTCTGCAACTCAGCATTTTTAATGAATAGATTTTCACATATTTATCATAATACTCGTTTTTAACCAAGTGTTTCAAACCCATCAGAAGTGCAGCTAAGCCTCAGGCTCGGCTGGTCATGAAGGCAGATGACATAACTGAAACCAAATAAAGGATGAGAGAGATAAGCCTATGGCTGGTCCCGATAATGCATTTTAAAATTTCCAGTGTATGACTCTCATTCAGCTCTATAATGAAAAGCTACCAGTCACCATTTGCTTTGCAAACACTGATCCTAGCACCTCCTGGGCTATTGTAAAGAAAAAAAAAAAAAAAAATCTCCCGAGAAAATATTGCAGTTTGGGGACAGCAACGTTTTTAGCTGTTATAATCATTCTAATTACTTTAGAATGTTTCTCTTTTTTTTTCCCCCTTCACCCTCTAGGGCCTTTTTTGCCTTCAAATCAGCTACAGAAACAAAGCAATTTAGCAGAGTAAAAAAGCTTATTAACATATGATGCAATTCAGTGGCATGTGAAAATACTGGGGAGAAAACAAGGGATCCATCCCATGCAAAAAGTAAATCTGAATATTTCAAATCAAAGAAGCTGAGCTGGGAATTGAAGAACTCAACATACTCTGAAAAGAAAGGTCAAAGGCAGCTGTGACTGCAGGGATCTCAGTCCTGCAGGATGAAAGATGGCTGTTGAATTCCCTACCTTGCCCAGCAAGGACAGTTTACAGCTACAGTGGGCAATTTTCAAAATCCTCATTTAGCCTTTAAGAGCATCCAGGTCCCCTTCAACTATGGTTTCTTCTGCTTTTGTTCAGTCGTACCTGTGAGACACTGGGGAAGGTGAAATTGCCCCATTTTATCTGTGGGACGTGAATTTGAAGGTTTCTGGTTCTGTGCAGATGTAACAACAAGGAAGGTATGGGTAGAAGTGAAGTGCCAAAAGGATTTTATCAGAGCACAGTAAAAAAACAGCCTGACAGTCCCTGCCAGAGAATTTGGGGGTGTTTTGAACAGAGCGGTAATAATGCATGAAATAGAATACAGGATACGCCCAAATTGGGCAAAGCAATGTGAGAATTTAGTGGTGACTTCACTGTCACTGTCTTATTTTCTTGATCCAAGCACCTTGAAGAACTCATTGCACCTCCACAATAAAGCGTGAGTTCTGAAGTAAGAGACATGATCCAGAGGTGCTCAGATCACTCCAGAACAAACATTCATTCTTTCCCCACGTGGCTATTGAGCAGCTATTATATGTTGGGCCTGGGACAAGCTACTCAGTGTATGGATAGGGATAAAATGAATTTCCAGTTTTCTTGGAGCTGATGGTCTAATGTGGGAGAACAGCTATGTGTCTATTTGAGTTTCGTTCATTCAGTACCTGTGTATTGATCAATTAAAATGAGCAAGCTCCATGAGAGAAGCCTCGGTCTGATGTCAGAGGAGTGGGGAATAAGATCCAGAGGTTCCTCCTGAAGGTGCTGATGTCTGACTCGGCTTCCAGAGGTGAATTATCTACCATGGTAAGTGCAACGTAGCAGAGGAAACTAGACTTGCAATTGCAATATATACATGAAGCCAGGATATTACTAGAGTGTAGAGTTTATATGTGATGAAAATGAGAAAAATCAAAGACATAGACTAATTTCTGATATAGTACCTATCGGTTTTAGAAATGCTTGAATGGTTGGTTTGTTCTTTTATTTACACATTGCTAGATTTGAATTCAATATCCTTAGCATATTTCACAAAGCAGTGATAAGTATTTGGATCTTAACCGTTGACACAATGCAGCAAACTCACCAAAGAGGAAAAGGCATGGGTAAACTTCATTAGTGCATTTTTAGGGGCCATCTTTGTATTTCCTGCCATAATTGTACAAAGAAATCTATCTGAAGAACTGTTAGCAGCATTAACTTTGAAAATAAAATAACAACTACATTTATGACTATAGCATGTCCCAATCCCCCCCACCCAAGAGAACTCCTTGTCTCTAATCCATCATGGTGACATCCTTAAAGATATTCTCCAAAAGTATCTTCCAAAGCTCCCCTGGCATTCCCTTCTCTCACATTCCCTTCTCTCACAGCCCTAATTGCCACAAAGTTTATTAATAGAACACTTAAATTTATCTTATTACAATCCTAAGCCCATTCCCAGTAAGTCTCTCTTTCTGGAGGACATGAAATCTCTCTTTATTAACTCTTTCTCCAATCTTCATCCAAAGTCCCCACTCATTGTGACACAATCGAAAAAAATGAAACTGCCTCCCTCCCATATCTTGTTTACAATGAGAAGACCAGAAGAGCCAGGCCATAGAGCATCCTTAAAATGGGAGGACCTAATGGGCAGGAAAAAAGGTAGAAGTGAGGAGGGGTGAAAGGCATATACCTGCTTAAAACATTTCTTGATAAACAAAATGTATTTTTAAGCACAAAACATACTAAAGGCAGAAAGTTCATTGAGCAATACCCAAAGGTCAGCATTCTAATATGCATCCCTCTCTCCATGGGGGCAAAATGAATCATCCTTCTGAAGCCAATGCATCTAAGAAAAAGCCCACAATTGACATAGCCAAATCCGATTTCATGGATGCTTGCATTTTCTCCTATGACGAGTGTTAGTATAAAATCAATGCATTGTAAAAAGTCATTTAAGACAAAGCAATCATCTGTCTATATGCAGTGAGGCAGAGAGAATAGGCCAGGTAACACAGGGATCCAGCTAAAGCATGCCCAGTATGTTAGCTGTTTACTTGAATAATTACAAAAAAATCCAAGTCTATTCTGCTTCTTTGACCAAAGCTATACCTAATGAAGTTAATCTGCTATTGATGACACACGTAAAATGAATTTAATGCACTTAAAATATCTCACAGAAATTACAAAAGAACATAACAAAGGAATAGAAATGATATAATCAATAAAGCTGAATCATAAAACTGTTTTTAAAAAAAGCTGCACATTCGCATTGAACACATCTAAAACTAAGTCACTATATCTCTAATTTTATTACAGAAATGGAAATCACTGTATGACTAGTTAGATGTAAGATTTCCGTAGAGTAAGGGGATATAATGGCTCAGACCCAGTATCATCGGAAAAAAGTATTGATTTAAGTCCTATAAACCATTTATTAATGATCTAAAAAAGCAAAGTATATTTTTACTTTACAATAGATAACTGCTTTATTCATATACACATCACTCTTACTTGACCCCTGAGTATGAAAATTTCATAACCATAGTTCTTCAATTATTTTTCACTACAGATTTTTCCAGTAAGTTCTGAATGTACTCTCCCATCACAGCCTCCAGGCTGGTAAGGTTCCTTCTCCTGGGGAAAAAGAGGGAGAGCAAAGGAGGAGGAAAGGTTGTGTACTTTCACATTCATGGAAACCTCCTTAAAACCCAAACCCAGGAAGAAAACCTAGATAAATGCCAAGTATTTAAGCTAGTTTACTTTCTTGCTTTCTTAAAATTAACGCTCCCCCTCCCACAGATTCCAAGTTGTGGTTCTGTATGGAAGGACACACACGTATACACACATACGTGCACACACACACACACACACACACGCTTTCCCCTAGTTCAGTGGAAGAAAGTAACAGTAAAACAAAGGTCTTTTACCAGATCTTAAACATCTGTCATCTGTATAACATGGAAGAAGAGATGGAAAAGACAATTACCCAATTCACTGCATGAAATCCCGACATGGTGGAAAGAGCGGGTTAGCAGGTATGGAGCAGTGGACAGGTTTATTATCATAGTTCTTTTTCCCCTGTTCCTACTCATTCCTGGGTCTGGGAACTTAGTGAACCTGCAATGACGATTTTATCACAACAGTCTCTGGTGAGGAGGGTCCGTCGGCAGAATATCTTTCTTAGCATTATGAATAGGCTGATTGATTTTTAGATAATCTTTCTAGAGGCCTAAATTGAAGGAGGGATTTTCTCCCCTCTTCACCCCGCAGAATGGTAAATATATGTAGCCTGTTGGGAAATTTTGAAGAACAAAGTATTAAACCAAGCTATAAATTGCCGATCTGTGGATTGCCTCTGGACCCAAAGATGAATTTTCTTTAATTACAATGCAATAATATCAGTATCAAAATATAACAAAATTAAATATCACATACAGTTCCTAATTTTTGTGTTCTGCTGAAAATCAGATTATCTGGCTACACTAGTCAATTTTCATTCCTGGTAGCAATCAGCTACAGCTGAATATCAGCTGTCCCCTTTAGCCAGGACATAATTCACCAGTTTGCCACAGTCTCTCACTCCTTATAACTTGACATCCAGCTGCTTCACTCCCTGTACTGTATCCAGGACCTATATACACATTTATTTCAGGGATATAACAAATAAAGATGACCAAGAAAACTTAAGGGAAAAGTTAAAAGAAATTTCCTTAAACAGAGAACTCCATGAAGGACGGTCAACATTGGGGAGCTAGAACTACAGTTCTGCTGGAGGAAATGGGGTGGGAAACAAGTTTGATAAAGCAGAGAAACCACCACCAAAATACCATCCCTTCAACCAGTGTTATACCAAATCTGAATAGGAGATATATACATCCAAGCCAGCAATAAGGGATCTTCTGCCAGATTTATTTTTTTAAGCTTACATGGCCAACAGAAAAAGACTGCTCAGTAACGGATGGCATAAGAAGCATGGCACTGTTGCCACACCAGAGGACCAATTTACTCTCATCTTCACTTTGTTAACTGCCAATGAGTTGATGATCCCCAGTTTATAAACTTTCAATATCTCACCCTCCTTAAAATACAACTGAGCCAGTTAATCAGCTTCTACTAGAAAGCCAAACAGTCCAAGAATGTTGTAGGATCACTTTTTAACTGAAAATGTAGGACCCCTACTATATACTATGTTTCATGTGGAAAAATACCTATGATGGCCAGGTGCAGTGGTTCACACCTGTAATCCTAGCACTCTGGGAGGCCAGGGTAGGTGGATTGCCTGAGCTCTCAGGAGTTTGAGACCAAAGCCTGAGCAAGAGCAAGACCCCATCTCTACTAAACAAAAAAGGAAAAAAAAAAAAGAAAAAAAGAATAGAAAAATTAGCCAGGCATTATGGTTGGTGCCTATAGTCCCAGCTTCTTGGGAAGGCTGAAGCAAGACAATTGATTGTTTGAAGTTGCTGTGAGCTATGACAACATGGCATTCTAGCCTGGGATGAGAGAGTGAGACCCTGTCTCAAAAAAAAAAAGAAAGAAAAAAGAAAAGAAAGAAAGAAAAGAAAAAGAAAAATACCTATGGCATATAATCCTTTTCTCAGGAATTTCTGGCTGCTCTGTAAATCAAGGTCATTAACTTCTCTTACCCTGTCTGTTTTCTTGTGTAAGCCAGAACCTTCTCCTCTGTCCTGGAATGCCTTTATGATACAGAGTAGCTTCCAGCATCTGCATGAAACCTGGATGCTGGGTTCACATCTGGGGAATTCTGCTCACTACTTCTCTATGGAGGTTATCAAATCATTTTATCAGCAAAGCCTATCTTTCACTATAAAAGAATTACTAGGCCAACTACCAAGATTATAAGATTTTTTCCATATCATTACATGTGCCCTCAGTTATTTATTTTTTGATAAAGACTGCATTTTCTATAGACAGTATATAAAATGAATGCCCTTGGAAACATGTATCTAAAATAAGTTAGCTGTCAACCAGCAGGAAGCTAAATCATAAATGAAAAGTACTGAGACCCAGATGTCTCAAGAGAAGGTAAAAAAGTAGAAATGAGTCAGAATGAAGAACGTTTAGGTAAGAAGAAGAGTTTGCTATGGCAATCCTAGAATATTGACCCTAGGAAGCACCTCTTGGATTTTTACTTCTCTATGCTCAGATGGAAATATTAAGGCAAGGTTTCTGAACCCAAAAGACACACAGATTTAAGGCTGAAATCATGAGGCTTTTAGGTCCCACTCACCTGCCTTTCCATGTCACCTAGCATACTGTCCCTTCTGCAAGGTCCACATAGCATTGATATATTCATTTCTCAGATCATGACAAGGAGAAAGACAGGAATTCCTGCTCAAGCATTTTCTTTTTAAGTGTGTTCATATTTCATAATGAGAAGTAGGTCACATTCTTACACTTATCTGCAGAAACGATTGTCAGGGGTCCTCAAACTGTGACCCACAGGCCACATGAGGCGGTGTGATTGTATTTGTTCCATTTTTGTTTTTTTACTTCAAAATAAGATATGTGCAGTGTGCATAGGAATTTGTTCAGTTTTGTTTTGTTTTTTTAACTATATCCGGCCCTCCAATGGTCTGAAGGACAGTGAACTGGCCCCCTATTTAAAAAGTTTGAAGACCCCTGCTAGCTGTTTAGCTGAAATTTTTTTGTAATGGGGAAAAGGAAATGAACTTTGGGAGGAACTTCTAGCAGATGTGTGTAGATATCAAGAAGGCAAGGAACCCACCAGAGATCAAATGCTATTGCAACCAATTAACTAGCCAAAGGTTTGGAGATGCTTCTCTGAAGTATCTCTCTTCTCAAGAAGCTGAGCAGAAAAGAACATAACTAGAAAGAAATGAGACTTTAGGAACTAAACAAAGAGATTCTGAATGAAAGTCTTCCCTATGCAGACCATGGCCAACCCAGGTAAATGTGATTACTGTGGTCAGTCCTCCTGGTAGGAACAAACCAGCACTTGCATTTGCCACACAACTGACCCAAGAGGCATCGTAATAAATGCATTATTTATGGAGAGCAACGAGGAAGGCAGTGTGCACTAAGAAACTGTAGCTAACACAGAGTGAAAATCCCAAGAAGGAGAATTCACATTTTGGTGGGTTTTCAACCTGAAAAATGAAAAAACTAAAAGTTCTAGTGGGAGATCTTATCCTTAGCAAAAGAAGTTAGATTTCTAAAAACTGTGCATTCTTTCACCTTTTCCCTCTCATTTAGTCTGCATCACAATATTTAGCAGATAGTGCTATATCATCTTGTGAATATTTGTACTGATTTAAATATTATCATTGCTAAACAACCTCACTCTCATTTTCCCCCTAAAAGGGCTAGATTTTAATGTCTTCAGAGACCAGGGTTATTTCATAGTCTCTGTGTCTCAAAATGCCTAGAAGAATGTATTGAATATCATTCATTGCCATCTTCATCCAAGGGACAGGATGATATAGATCCTAATTTATACTAGATGCTGCTTTCATCTCATTTGTTATTGGAAACGTAGCATTTCATTTCTGAAATATTTTTCATGTGGTAAGCTGATTAATGCCCCCCACTAAAGGTGTCCATATTATAATACCCCAAACCTATAAATATTTTCCCTCATATGGCAAAAGAGACTTTGCAGATGTGATGTAGTAAGGATCTTGAGATGAGCACATTCTCTGGATTATCCATATGGTCCCTCAATGCAAGCATAAAGGTCTGTATGAAGAAGCTAGAGGGTCAACAGGGGAGAACATGGTGTGTTGCCCAAAACAGAGAGTGAAGTGATGCAGCAGGAGACAAAGACCTCCAGAAGCCTGTAGAAGCTGGAAGAGGCAAGAAACGATTCTGCCCTGGAGCCTCCCAAGAGAACCAGCCCACCTGACACTTTCATTTTGGCTCCTTCTGACTCACTTTGGACTTACAACTTCAAGAAGCATAAAAGAATAAATTTGTGCTGTTTTAAGCCACTAAGTTTATGGTTCATTTGCTATAGTAATGATAGGACACTAAAACATATGTCCTCCCAATTAGCAATGTAATCATGTGAGTTCACCTTATCTTATCAATTATCCAACATAAATCAAACAGAAAGATTGAATTCCCCATTTGTAAAAGAATAAGCCAACAACTCCACATATAGAAATCTTTCCTAAGGATATTTACCCAATAGGATTCACTCATCCATTAAAGAGAATGACAAAGTTTTACTTCCATATGTGCATGTAAGCATTGATCGATTAGTTCCAATTTAGTGGTGTTTGTGTTTCCATTCTTGTGACACTTCACCTAGAAAAATGGCCTCCTGTACATCCAAGTTGGTACAAAAGTTTTAATGGACAAGTGTTCCTGCATGGTGTAAATCGACCACATTTTTGAGTTGTTTTTATATCTTTGCAATTATGAATTATGCTGTCGTAAACATTTTAGTGCATGTTTCTTTTTTGATAAAATGGTTTTTTGGGGGTAAATACCTAGTAGTGGGATTGCTGGATCAAATGGTAGCTCTACTTTCAGTTCTTTGAGGTATCTCCAGAATACTTTCCACAAAGGTTGTACTAGTTCCATGCCTTACTTAGATTTAGGTCTGTTATCCCTGGTGAATTAATTTTGTGAGTGGTAAGAAGTGTGGATCCTCCCTCAGTCTTCTACATGTGGCTGTCTAATCTTCCCAGTACCATTTACTGAATAGGGATTCCCTTCCTCAGGGCTATTTTTTGTCTGCATGGGAGTTCACAGTTTCCATTATTAGCAAGTTCAGATCAAGTTGCCCGATTATTCCTTCCCCAGGCCATTGCAGTACCTTCTAGCTGAGTTCATTAGCTGTATATTTTACCCAATTCTCTACTTTAGAGGCAAAAATAAAACAAAGTTGTCACCCTTCTTCTTATAATTCTTCATAGTTCCTGATTCTGGGTTAAAAGCCCTCCAATGAGTGTGGAATAGTTTTTTATAATCAGGTACTTCCAATCTTCCTGTCTTCTTTTTCTTACTACTCCCTGGCCAGACCTCCTGGTTCACTTGATAGCACAACAAAGAATGTCTGCTCCTATCACCAAGCTTTTAAATGAGCACTTTATGTCTCTGCCATGATCCCCTTGTCCAGACAATACCTCTTTACCCTTCAGAATTTGGCCCAGCTGTTGCCTGCTCTGTAAAGATTTGGCTGAATTAGACTTCTCCTTCCCTAAACTCTCATAGAACCTGGTAACAGATGAGTATAGCTGTGAACTAGAGCCTTTGATATTATTCTATAATTAACCCCAGATGAAACCTGCAACTTCTTCCCTAAACCCTAAAGAAAACACTTTGTTCTATTAATTTTTGTATCTCCCTGTATGCAGGGAGTTAACAGAGGCAATTAATAAATTGTTGCAAAATAAACAAATGAATAAATGAATAGCTAATTTTTACTGGTGGCTTACACTCTAGCAAGCATAGGTTGCACATTTCCCAATTGAATCTTTACAGAAATCCTGTGAAATCGTTACTATTATTATTTACATTTTACAGATAAGGAAATAAAGCACAAGACATTAAATAAATTTCCCAAATGCACCCATTTATAAATTGCATATAAACTAAGACAGTCTAACCTTAGGATTTTAATCTCAATCCTGCAATGACTGAGCAACCTCCTGACTATTCCTGTTAATGCCCCAAAGCTTCAGGCCCAACCCTTAACTGTTAAGAAAACAGGCATATCCAATCCTCTATACTTTATTCCTTCTTGCTTTGATAACAGAGTGAGAAAGTAAGAAGGGGTGTTATTACACACAGCATAAGGTGAGAACCCACGGACAGCTAGTGAGAGGGGGGAGGGGAGCTATGGGCTATTAACCAGAGTGTTAACTATTCATAAATACTAAGTTATGGCTCTTGCTCAGCAGCTATCTCATAAATGGTTTTTGATCAAGTATTTCTTAGATCTAAATTAAAAAGATAGCCCCCAAGGTGAATTTTTTAATTCCTCACTACATTGTTAACTTCCTTAGAGTTTTCTCCATGAGCATAAATACTATGGAACCTAAGCTACGAGAGTATTTTTAATTCCAGTGGCATTCATTGGGCATTCTCCTTGGTGACTCACACAGAATCAGCAGCTTCCGATTTCTGTGCTTGGTGCCTAAGAACATGGAACATTCAGAAGCCTTCCTGGATGGGTGTGCAGGAGAAGCAGATAAAATATCCTCATCTTATGAAAGAGACACAGAAGGCCTGAGAAACTGTCATGTGGGCAAAGTTTCATGATAATTTAGTGTTTGACTCTGAAATCCCAACAGTCTTAAATGACTTGCCTCTCAGTAGAAATGACCTAAACAGGGATAATTTCCATTTTGCCAAATATTGAAATTATTTCAGAATGATGTTTGAACAAAGTGCATTTTCAGAAAGATCTCAAAAAACTAAAACCACTGAACAATTTAAAGAGAATTGGAGTAAAAGGAAGAGCAGATATGAGGTTATGTGCTCATCTTTATCAGAGCAGAGTGAGACAGGAATTCTGGGTTGCAGGGGTCAAAAAACATCGAAACATAGACCTTCAACCCCAAGAGAAGAACTTAGATGATCAGATTGCTGAATAAAAGGAAGAGAAAGGTAGGAGGAGTCAGAATCAGAGACTTAACTTCAGTAGAATTATCTCCATCCTTCTTTCTAAAATGATGGCATCTAAGAGGACATGGAATAGTCTCGTTTTTATTGTTAGGACTGTGATAGATGGTTGATGGAATTGTGAAATCCCCTCTAGCTTTTAAGCAACATTTATATTTTCTTGAAAAGCTATTTGTTTCTGAAGTATAATGGAGGTGATGCCAGGAAGAAAGGAACATTCTTTATGTAACAGGTCATCAGCCAGCTCACCTTTGTTCTTTATTGCCATATAAATATAATTTATATTTCCATAAATATGAATCTATGTAACATCTATTCTCCAAATAGATGCCTAAGGATTAGGAGCAGAGTCTTTCCTTTATAAACAACTGTTATGTGCCCTGGCATTAATTATCTGCAAGACATAGAAAAAAATCAAATTCCCCATGTTCCAAGTTTCTTGTCTGTAAAATGATGAAGTTGATCCAGGTTCCTCCCAGCGCCAACATTCTGTGAGACTATTGTTCTTTAAAGTGGAGCCAAAGTAAATTTTGCCATCAAAAATATAAATAAAAGAATTTTTCAGTGCATGGCCTGCTTACAATTAAAATAATTTTAGATGCCATAGTCATCCTCAGTTCAACAGGAATCATGTTCAATTATCCTTCAGTCTGGGTAGAACTAGGAAAAACATCTGAAGACATTTGACATGAATAATCTCAAACTTCTCTGTCAGGGGTTTTCTAATACCCTCTTCTCTTAGTCCTTAGCCACCCTGACATTGAACTCTCCCAGATCTCATTGTATTCCTCAGGGGACCAGGGTCTCTATTTTTTGACTAATGTCCTCTTTGCAACTAATGTGATGAACTGAGGAGTAGTCACACAAAATCAGAGCATCCCAGATTTCTAGCACCCACAAACTGCCTCCATGTTCTCTCCCTATTTTGTACGTTCTATGGATTATGACCTGCTTACCATTTTATTTTCCACTGATGCACTATTTTTTCCTTCTTACTAACTTTAGCCTCATTAGAAAGCACACAGTTAATTCACTACATATTCACATTAAAAATGCATAACTATTGAAATTATGAATATATGTTCACCTGTGAAATCACTTAAAATCATTTCACGTACCCTTTCCTCAATGATACTCATTTTACACCTGGGAAATGCTATATTCGAGTATGAATGACAACTTCTTCTTACCAGGGACATTAGATTTAGATTGAATGAAAATCCCTAACATCTTGGAAGCTGCTTGCTATTTTCTTATAACAATATGTATTTCAGAAGTGTCAAGAGAATGATGATAAAGGTAAAAAATCATTTTACAGGACATTAATCTTAAACCAAAGAAATAGAACGATCCCTTAATTGTGACTCCAGTCATTTTGGAGGCAGGGAGCATTCTCCATACCCCTTAAATAATCATATAATAACAGGCATGGTAATAATAACAAGAATGGCTGCTGCATAGTAAGTGTTAACTATATGTCGGGTTCAGAGAGCTCCTCTTATTTGTATTCTGGTCTTCACCACTAGCTGCTGTCTCATACAGAAGACCTGGGAGACCTTTTTCATGCCTGCCTTTATTTCATCTCTAAAACAAACCGTAGGGGTGGGGATGGGGGGAATAGCCAAGCCAAACTCCATGCACTATGCCTCTCAGGCTTCACCACAAAACCCATTTCATGCTTCAGAGCCTTGAGTATGACACAGGCTTCGGTCGTCAAGCAGGGCAGGAGCCAGGCCCCAGAAGAGCTGGTGCCATGGGCTGACTGAGGCTAAATCAGCCCCATGGGGCAGCACAGCCACTCTCCACATGTGCAGAGCCGCTGCCTGGCTCCTTCTCTCTCAGACAAAGCAAGCGGAGAGAGGAGGAGATGAGTCATGTACCTGGTATAATGGTGCGTGCGGCTCCCAGTATCCACCCAGATGACTGGGCAGCCCTCGTTTCCAGCTGGGGAAAATCTGACATCTTATTTTGTAAACAAACAGTGATGGTTTGGGCCTCTTATAGTTAAACCTGGGTTTAAGTTCTGGCTGTGCCAGTTACTGAACTCTGTGATTTTGAACCAATTATTTAACCTCTCTGAGTCTTCATTTCCTCCTTTCCCATAGATGCAGTCATCCCTAGTTCTAAGACCTTTGATGATTGCGCTGGAATGGCCGCGAAGGGCTTGGCACTTTGCCTTGGTCTGTGTATTAGTTTCCTTTTCCTGAAGTAACTCATTACTGTAAACTGAATGACTGAACACCGATTTATCATCTCGCAGTTTGCCTGGGTCAGAAGTCTAGGCATAGGGTGGCTTAACTGGGTTCTCTACTCTGGCTCTCACAAGGCCACAATGAAGGTGTTATCTGAAGGCCTGGCAGAACCTACCTCCAGGTGCATTCAGGTATCGGCAGAATTCTGTTCCCTGGGGCTGCAGGCCTGAGGTCTCTGGTTCTTTGCTGGCTTTCAGCTAGGGGCTACTCTCTGCCCCTACTGGAAGATTACTTTCTTTTTCCCATGTCCTCTATTCTGAAACCAGAAATATCACACTGAGTCCTTCTCAGCTTTTGAATCTTTCTAACTTTCCCTCTTTGCTTTTCTCTTCTGCTTTTAAGGGCTTATGTAATTACATTGGGACCATCTGAATAATCCAAAATTATCTCCCTATTTTAAGGTCAACTGATTAATAACTTTAATTTCCCCCTGCAAATTCCCTTTTGCCATGTAATGTAACATATTTATGAGTGTAACACCAGGGATAAAGGTCACGGGGACCAACATTCTATCAAACACAGTAAGGGCTCTATTAACTATTATTCATAGGCCTGCTCTACCAAGGAATGCAACTTATTTACTAGGACTGCCTGGAACCCACAGAAATTCAAAAACAGAATAATATCCTTTTCTTTGATCTTTATAATAGCTGCTGAGTATGGTAAGTAGCATTATTCATTCCCATTCTGCAGATGTCAGCACATACTAAGAGAATTTAATCTTTTTGGATTTAGAAAGATTCCAGGGTATGGTAGGAAAATATAGGTTACTTTGCTTGATGGGATTTTTGACAAGCAACAGTGGGGCTATAAGTCATGACCTCTTTGGGGGCACATAAGTTTACTCTGTGTCTCAGGACTTATGAAATTAACATTCACAACAGTGGCCTTCATAGAAACCTGGATCTTTTACTCATGGCTCTCTTGGTTATAAGCAATAGAAACATTTTATGTGTGTGTGTGTGTGTGTGTGTGTGTGTGTGTGTGTATTAGAACTGGCTGTGCTGAGAATAATGCTGAGAAAATCCCTTGGGCCTTGTGTAGCCAGTCCATGGACTTTGTTTCCCTAAGAGTTGTCCCCCACCCCACATGTCCACACACACTCTTGGGTCTGGCAGTCATGTCCATCCTGCATGGCCTTGCCTCACTGGCTATAGCTGATTAGACCGGAGATGGATAGCTAACTTAAATGCTTTCCCTTGAATTTGGAATTGGGACCTAGAACCCTGTTTAAGTTGGTCACCTAAACTTCAAACAGGTAAAATCTAGATTTGGAAGCGGGGTGGCTCTGCGGCTGTGCAAACAAGCAAGGTCTGCCAAGAGCAAAGAGTGAAGAGGTATGTGCAAAAAGAAGTCACATGGGAGCGGCCATGTGACTTTCTGAGGCGTTCTCATTGCTGGTTCCAGTCCTGATTACACATGAGTTATGAAAGATTACTTTGCACCATCCACATTAAATCTTAAAAGATTTTTTCCTATACATACATATTTAGGTGACCAACTTGAACAGGGTTCTAGGTCCCAATTCCAAATTCAAGGGAGAGCATTTAAGTTAGCTATCCATCTCAGGTCTAATCAGCTATGGCCAGTGAGGCAAGGCCATGCAGGTTGAACATGACTGCCAGGCCCAAGAGTGTGTGTGGACATGTGGGGTGGGGGACAACTCTTAGGGAAGCAAAGTCCATGGACTGGCTATACAATGCCCAAGCATTTCTCAACATTCTTCTCCACACAATCAGCTCTTAAACACTCTACTCTCTCCCTCTGTACTTACTATATGAGCAATCCATTTCCTACAGTGGAGATCTGATTAGATTCGATTGCCACTATCCATATTAGTGACCCTATTAGGCCAGAGACTTGTGTTGAATAGCCTTCAAGGTGACAGGTGGCCTTCATAGCCAACCCACATACTGCCACCTCTGCTTTGCAACTTTGTGACCAGGGTAGCAGAACTGGTTTCCTTCTGGACACATGGTGTGACCCCCGAAAATTATACTAAAAAGCCCTTTTTAGGGACCCTAGCTAATTGTTAATGAGCACTTACTGGTACCAAGTACTCTTCCAACCTACATTAATAGATAGGTGTATGCGCGTGTCTATTTCAAGTAAGGAAAACATGTACGTATTTGTAAAAACTAATCTCTTATCTGAATCCCATGATCCCTTCTCAAGAACAAATTTTGCCAAAAATTTCGTAGGGATATTACCCACAATAATGCTTGTATAAAGAATCACAGTTTAATAGCTCACTATTTTTATAGCAATAGCAGAAAAAATAGTCACACTTTTCCCTACCATTCTTTTTTATTTAACAGGAAGTCTGAAAATTGTTTCAACTTAATACGTATAAGTATGCTTAGGTATTTATAATAAATGGTAAATAAATAAATAGATAAGTCGTCCAATACACTTTCACTTGTTTCACAAACCCTAATTCTGTACTGGGTTGTCCATTGATTGCAGCATGGCTCAGATGAACACACTCATTTGTATCATGAGAAACGTCAGCGTTCTATCTAATTGCTATTCACATCCCAGTGCCTTTTATATTACCGGCAACACAAAGATTTTTCAAGAAAATAACAGGCTAAAGTAACCACAAGCAACTAGTAAAGAGTATTGATCCCTATTGGTTTTGTTTCTGAAGATGTATGTGATTATGTTACCTGAATTTCAAATGGGAAGAGGAAAAGTGAGAGGAAAAAATGTTCAGCTGACATGGGCTTAATTAGTTTACAACTGTCTCCCCCCCCCTTTTTTTTTCCCTCTAATGTGAACAAAAAAGTTCCCTATTGATCTAATTAGAAGTAGTGATTAAATAAATAAATAAATAGACAATAGATAAATACATTGCACATTTGTAGGAAATAAGGTATTACAGTTTAGAGGACCTGCTTGGGTAAAGGACGTATCTTTTGCTACCAAATCCTCTCCAGGACCAAGTAAACTAGTAGTAGCTATGACAAATTAGAATATTTCCAAAGGAAATCTTTTAAGCCTTTTTTCTAGAAAGAACATCTCACAATAAGAAAGTTTTAGTATAAAAAAGCTGGCCACTGTGCTTATGGTAATGACAATTTGTCACCAAGGAAACAATTAACGGAGATCAAATCCTCCCCTTAAGAAAAATGAGGATTTGCTATGTTCTGAATCAACTTGCAATCTATTTTGAAAGCAATCTCTAATGCTAACTACCTAAAAAAGCCATAAGTAGCATTTATTCTATGAAATCAACTTACCACCCAGTACAAAAAGAAAAAAAAAAAAAAAAAAAAAAAAAAACCAGCAGGGCATCTGTGTGAGTATGACTACAGGGCTTCTGACAGCTAGCTAGCATCACCTATCAAAGGAAGACTCATCTGTTTATCTTCAGTTGTTTTCCTTGGAACAATTCCTTTCCCAAAGTAATTATAAAGCAATTACTTTCCAGTTTTCACTTTATTGGTTACTACTTTTACTCAAAGAATGGCAATTGCTACATAATTATAGCACATAGTTATCTGAGCAGTCTTAACTGCACCTACCAACAATAAATTTGACAGTCAGTGTAGCTCTAATTATGTATTCTGTAAAGCATAAATATGTAATGACTGAGTAGTTACATATTAATAAGCCCCCTTTTACTTTTCAGAGCTTAATACAATAAAATGCCATTGGATCTCCTTCTGCGTGGTAATCTGGGAGTTATGGCTATTGTTCTGCTGAGGTTCCTGGAAGCCGATGGACCACAATGTGTGTTCAGCATTGCCCACCAGTTCTCAATTCCATCCAAGTACACTCACTAGGGCAGAGAGAAAATCAAAAATGATAAGCAAAATTGTTTTTCTAACCCTTCTTTCTAGTACCTAGCCTTCTGGGTGGAAAACCAGCAGCTGTGGCTTAGATTCAAGAATTGCAGGTGCAGAAGCTTGACAGTGCCACGCTGCCTTACCTTCCCCTAATCACTGTATGCAAAATGCCTGAATTCAGAAGCAGGGGAAGGACTTGCACTTGGCTGTGGGCCATGATTTGGTGGTTTATGTTTTTAGGATAATATTTTGGTTCTAAAAGTGCCCATAAGAAATCAAAAATCTGAGAACAAAGCACTTAGGAATGCAATCTTCTAACAAATGTTCTTAAGTTCTCTTTAATTATAGGACTAAATTTCATAGAAATCTGAACTGCAGAAAATAAGTATGTTACCATTAATCTACATAAAGTCCATCAATCTGCATTACTCCTGGGCTACTACACAAAATTTGAGAACAACAGCAAGTGCCATCTTTTCAATACAAATAATTGCAGGGGCTATATGACAGGAAAGAGTTCCCATTACTACCTTTCCCAGAAGATAGTAATGATCTCTAGGAAGTATCACACTGGGGAAACAGATCCTAACATGCACAGGTGAAGTGAGAGAGAAATGAAAGTAGACAATTTAGCAACAACCACCTGCCCTCCAGCACACATCTTCCGCAGAGGTGATCTCTCTCTCTGAAAACACTTCTTCCGGTATAACCCTGTTCCCGGAGCAGAGGTCATTTTGACTTATGAACATTTACATCCTAGGGGAAAACCCTCACAAAGGAGCAGAGAGAGGCAAGGGCAGAGAGCTCATATGCCCAGACGGAGAGTTAAATTGTGCACTACCGGGGCCACAATGGAAAACATGGTAATGGAATAAATCCATTAAAATGCTGGTCATATCCTCCTTGAGGACTGGCCTTGAGGTCTAGATTCAGTTTAGAACACAAAACTGTTCTAAATAAATTTGTGAGCAAATGAAAGACTATGGATGTTCTCAGCATAGGACCAATGTAAATCAAATAAATAGAAAGGACTTAAAGAGAAATTACTTCAGAAATAGCCAATCACTTGACTATACCATCCTCTGTAATCATTTCAAAAACTCTTTGTGGTGTGTAGGATGGTTCTCACTTAATGATAAGGAAGCTGAGGCTGGGGCTTGCTCCACGTCATACACTCAGTAAGTAGTAAGGCTTGGGTTAAGCTCAAGTCCGTCAGTCAGGCATACCTATGCTCTTTCAACTAAGAAGCCCATGTCCAACAACACCTAAACTCACTTTTAATGAGTAGTTACTGGGTGCCACACAACCACAGCACTGAGACATCAACTTTGCCAAATTGTCCCTGAATTACTGGAAGGGTAATTCCAATTTTTGTACTTACAGGGCCATGTACAGGGCCTCAGAGGAGCAGTCACTCACTCAGTTTGGGGGTCAATGAATGGAGGAGTGAATGAATGAATGAAAGACTTAACACAGAATTCTGCACTGAAAGGGACATTTGGTAAAATTGATCCTAGCTACCTGATTTTACAGAATTTTTTTCATAGATTCAGAAAACTGTTAAGTGGATTGCCCAGAAGCAACTGCTAGATAAATACGCACATACACATATACATACACACATGCATGCACACACACCTACTCATAATACCAGCCTCATAACAACAAAGGAAAATATATAATATATTCCTCTCTTGAGGCCAGGCTTTATGCATATTATGAATTTTTACAGGATTTTTTTTTTAGCTATATAGGCCACAGATTGTGATGAGAACACACCCTAATTTGGCAAGTGTTTTGTATCCATAATGAGATTTCTAAATGTTATCTGTTTTTAGTACATAAAGATATCCTGAGTAAAATATTTAACATAATTGTGGCACTTGTCATACAGTCTCTCCTCCTTTTATAACCCCAAAGGATTGCACAGTCTGAGGTGGTAGTCAGCAAAGAAGGGGTTCTGTATGTTTGAATATATTCAAGCATGAATTTTTATTTGAAATATCAAGTTCATGTCTCAGCAGTGAGGAATTCCTGAAATCATGGAGAGACTTCAGAAAAACATCAGACATCTGAATAGTGACCTTATAACATCATCCAAAATGGAACTGAGACACATTTGAAAGTGAAAGGGGTTGTAAGCAGTAATTGGGTCTGTCCAAGCACCCTAGCACAGATGGTTACCCTGTTCATCTGCACACATTTATAAAGGAATGCTAAATAAGTTTTCCAATGAAGGTATGGAACAGGGTGCCAAAAAAACAATGGAAAGGCATGTGTTTGTTTGTTTGTTTGTTTTTGGAAAGACATTTTTGGTATGGGCCATGACAGGACAGATGTTTTATAATTTGTCATCTGTGAGAGATTCGAGAATCTGATGGAAATCATAAATCTTTTCCATCCGACTATGTATATTCACACCAGATTTCGCACAAATTTTCAGGGGTGAGTTCATCCATAGGTGCCAGACTCTAGAATAAGACCCACAGAAAAAGAAGCTTGGTTCTAGAGCAGGTTTCTCAACTTCGGCACTATAAATATTTTGGGCCAAATACCACTTTGTCATTGGGGACTGTCTGCAATGTAAAATGTATAGGATCATCCCGGCCTCTGCCTACTAGATGCTATTAGCATGCCATCTCCTGTTATGATGACCCAAAATGTCTCCAGACATTGTCAGAAGTCCCTTGGGAAGATGCCTCTCATTGAGATCACTGTTCTGGAGGCAGGAGCATAAAAATCTAATAGAAGTGATGGAAAGCAGATATAACTCCCAGTATACAACATACAGCCAAGTGGAATTTAATAAGAAGCCAAGGCACTACAGTATGAAATTCCAAAGTTCTATGACAGATATGACCATTCTCTTTGCAAAAGAGAGTTAATGATGACCTATTTAAGAGAATTTGGCTCTATTGAAGAATTCCAACCATTTCATTCCACCATCTGACAGGTGTTGAACAGAAATAATTCTGCAAAAAACATTCTGAAGTGTTTTTAATGAAGAGAACTTGTAACCTAAACTGTGAGAAACATTATGGAGGAGGCTCCATTTATAATCGGCCCTACAGAGACAAGGCATATTAGGCACCTGGAGAAAGGCAGTTTCCAATTCAATAAGTATAACTTGGGCATAATTGCATCATCAGCCTTTTCTCATTCAATAAGTGGTCACTTTCTGAACCCTAGGAGCTACAGTTTTCTCTGTGTACTGAGAGTGAACAACTGGACAGCAAGTCCCAAATGTGGGTCTGTAGATGGCAACCTGGTAAGTTGCACAGAAAGCTTGTTATGGTTGAAACGTTTGTGTTCCTCCCCTAAATTCATATGCTGAAATCTTCTAAGTGATAGAATTAGGATGTAGGGATTTGGGGAGGCAGAGCACTAGTGACGAGGATTAGTGACCTTATAAAGGGGTCCCAAGGGAGCTTGTTAGTCCCTCCTACCATCTGAGGGCACAGTGAGAATATCCCCTATGAATGAGGAATCGGGCCCTCACCTGACACCAGATCTGCTGGCACCTTGATTTTGGGTTTCCCACACTCCCAAACTGGGAGAACTAATTTGTTCTGTTTGTTTGTAAGCCACCCTGTTTATATTAATAGTATTTTGTTATAGTAGTCGAAGAGGACCAAGGCACTGCTCCTGGGGAATCTGTTTATGGGGCTAATGGGAACGAGGGCAGACACTTACCATTTGCCATGGAGTCTCACATACGGCCTCGGCTATTAACTTTCTGCACTACCGTCAACTGAGATTGCATATGCAGTCATTCTATTTTGAATATGTACTAATATTAAAGTGATGAATTTGATAAAAAGTAAGCATATTAAGAGTTTTAGTTACCCTATCAGCAGCACTTTTTTCTTTTAATTTCAACATGCCTGCCACAAAATGGAAACCTCTTAAATCTCTCACTACCTCTGAGCTTCTACTTATTACAAAAAAATCACACCTGTGCCCAACCCCTATAAATTCTGCTTCAGTAGATCTGGGATGGGGCCTAAGCCTCAGCATTTTAACAAGCATTCCTGTGATTCTGAGCAGGTTCCTGGGTCTACAGTTTAGCAAGGAGAGCTTTAGCTGAAGACAGGGAAAGGAAAAAGCATCTTTCCGATGATATTAGACAAAGGGGAATTCAGGAAGTTGTGGGTGATTTAAAAAGCTAAAGCTAAAACATTTTCTTTTACTTCCTTTTCCACCTAGCAAACTCTTGCTTATTCTTCAAGGCCAAGCTCAAATATTACATCCTCTGTGAATTCCTTTAAATAGCCCCTGTTACATCAGTTATTGCAATATCCATTGAGCTGTGAGCTTTTGGAAAGACTGAGCATACCTTGGTTATATCTAACTTCTTTCTATCTAGTGCCTGTCACCAGATATATTCAATAACTTTGATGGCTAGAATGTTTTATTTTATACTTTTCTTTCCTGTTACAATGTGTCCCAGAAGATTCTGAATTTCAAGAAAGAGCTATAAATTCTGTGCCTACATCTCCTAAGATGGTATGCTGGAGCAACACCTGAGCTGAGAGGGAATTGCTCTGGCGCTGTGGGAAGGTAGAACCTTCGCCCTCATCCTGCCTTGGCTGATGGTAGAACCTTGGGCTGTATTTCCTCTCTATTTTAACCCTTTAGTCAAATGCCATTAAATAAGAAACACCCTGCAAAATCTTAAGTTGCTGGCAGTCTTGTAATATATCTTTTTCCCCCTTATATGGACATAACTGAAGTTGGTTTTTCCAACTTAACAATTAAATTAATGCAAAGGGTGCAAATCTAGTTATTTTATAATGCCTGCAGGGGAAAAAAATCCTATAATTTTATTTCATGAAGTCACCTATATCATAGTTTTACCGGTATTGATTGTGTTGATCTAAATAAAATATACAACATGCCATTTCTAATGTATAATAATAACAGCTAGATTTTACTGAGTATTCAGGGATTATACTTAGCAATTTATACGCCTTATCTCTTTTAACCCTCTCAGGAACTCTGTGAGTTAATGTAATTCTACGAATCCCTGTGCTTTATTTATTTTACAGGTGAGAAAATCAAGGCATTGTGTTTAACTAACTTGCCAAAAATCATAAGAGGAAAAATCAGAATTTGAACACAGGCCCATCTGATGCAGCGTTCTAATTACTATTCCATATGGAGCTGTCATTCTTAATCTCTGATTTAAAGCACGCACAGACATTTTGAGTAGTATAAGTTGCTAAGATTCATCTGGATATCCAGTTAGCAAAGAGAGCCCTGAATGTGAAGGTCCTAATTACAGTTGGTTTGATCATTTCATCCACACACTAGAAACCCGCAGAAAGCTTGTAATAATTTATACCAAAGTCATAAGAATGCAGTTTCACTTTCTCTACTTCCTCTGAGCTCTGATTGAACAGATCTTTTCTTTGACTTTGTTCACAACCTTTGTGAGGTTGTGAGTCTAACCTCACAAGACAAATATCCCCATTTTAATAAAAAGAGCAGTAGGCTGGAAAGTTGCACTGCCCCCACAAGAACAACCCACCTCCTAACCCAAGAGTCTTTTTCCTTTGATTCAAGAAGCAGCCAAGGTTTATTCAAAGTGGGGTAATCTAGGTGTCACCACTTCTGTGAAATGGAAAAACCACTCAAAGCTTAAAGCAAATGCCAACTGCAATCACCTTTTCTGTTTGATCTGGGTTCTTTAATATGCAAGGAGCATGACTGTGTGCTAAATTAACAACAACAACAACAACAAAAAAAAAAAAAAAAAAAAAAAACAGGAAAGAAAAGGCAAAGGAAGACAGGAGAAGAGAAGGGAAGGGAAGAGAGAAGAAAAGATAGGGAAGGAAAGAAAAGAAAGGGAGAGGGGGTCTCTTGTCTTGTTTGCTTTCTGCACTAAGGGCTGGGGAGAAGTGTGCACTGCTTTTCCCACCTTTTCTCCCTATAGGTAAAAAGAGGACTGAAGAAAGTAAATTTCCATCTCAATTCTCTGTCTGGTGATTTGACAAAGATTAGACTAAACAAATCATCTTTTGCAAAGAAAGGAGCCTAAGTAAATAAAAACTTCAGGGATGAAGAAAATACCCTCTAGGAATCCGAGCCCTTCTTCCAATGAAGGATAAACTAAGCACTGATATTCAAACAGGAAACCTGTTGGAATCTTTCTGAAGGCTGTCTTTAAGAGCTTGCTTGGAGGTTCTAACAGGGCAGTGAAGCTACTGGGATACCCTTGACCGAAGGATGATCCTCCTCTGTTGGGAAAAGTCATCTTCTTTGACTGAGCATGCAGCTTCACATGTACATGGAGTGGTGAGGGAAGAAGGGGACACCCACCTAGCCAGCCAGATCACTGAAATCAACCCTGCAATCAATGGGGTGACAGATGTTGCAGCCAGATCACCCCTGAATGGTTTGTCTTTTGAACTATTGTTAAGCAAACAGGTCCAGCTGAGGACTCACTTGCCATAGAATTGACTGTAAAAACTCTCCAAGATTCAGAATCTTCTGTTAGCACCCAGCTACATGAGACTTGACTACAGACAGCTCTCCAACAATCCAATCTGGCTGCATAATCTTTCTAAGAGGATGGCAATGATCTCTGGCACCAGGAAGGCTCCATTGGCTTTGGTCCTAACAAAACTTTTCTTTTCTTTTTTTTTTTTTTTAATAGATCTACCTTTTATTTGTTTGTTTGTTTTTTTTTGAGACATTCTCACTTTGTAACCCCTGGTAGAGTGCTATGGCATCATAGCTCACAGCAACCTCAGACTCCTGGGCTCAAGCGATTCTCTTGCCTCAGCCTCCCCAGCAGCTGGGATTACAGGTGCCCTCCACAACACCCAGCTATTAACAGAACCTTTCTAATATCGCCTCCTCCCCACCTTTTTCTCTGGACAGTAGGGTGTCTCTCAAATTGAAGTTTAACTATTGCTCAATGCATGTTTAATATCTTATTGCAAAGTGAATTAATTTGCTGATGTTACAAAGAGGTTAATAAGATACATTATTCTTTATTTTGTTTTGTTTCTGCTACTTCAAGAAAGACTAAATCTGTTTAGGGGTACATATGTGTTTTTCTTTTAGGAAAAGGCTTAAAGTCCCTAATACATAAGGGTCCTTATATACTCTTTCCCATTCCTCCTTTCTCTCTTTACAAAGTGAAATTTACATGAGACTTCAGGAAGAAATGAAAACCATTTGTTATGATTGAAATATGCAAAGGAGATTAAAGGCTTGTTTACATAGGTGTTTGTTTTACCTGTACACACACACAGGCAGAGAAATAGTATATTTGTTAAAATTTCCTTAGTTACATATTCAGGGAGACATTTTTCAAATTCCTCCTATGAGACATAAAGGTGTAAGAGCTAAAATATGGATCATGAAAAATAAATATAGCCAAGCATGCATATTTCATTGTGTAAGTCTGTAGTAGGTTCTCAACATGTTATGTGGCGGTTATAAGTGTAAAAACATGATCCTTGCCTTCAAAATTTTTGTAGTCTTCTTAGGGAAAGGACAATCACATATGAAACAAGACTACAGTGAACTCGATGGAATTCCAAACTTAGTTGTCTTCTACAGACTCTCAAGAGAGGTCAACAACAGTTAAAACTTCTCCTGTCAATGTCTTGGAAGCTACACAGGTATTTCTCCTAAATGGGCTGACCTTACTAGACTTATACTTAGAGTTAGAAGAATAAATAGGGTTTTTATAGGAGAGCAGAGCAAGAAGGACATTCTAGGCAAGGAGAATAGTTAGAGCAAATGAAAAAGGCAGCCAGAAGTCATGCCAGCGCATTCCTAATACAAGCCTGGCCTGAATAAGTGTGGAAGAAAAGAAAAGGAGAGAGAGTGGAAAAGAATAGTGAGAGACTGATTGTCAGAAACTACATATAAAATCAAAGATTTAAAAAGAAAAAGGAAAAAGAAATGATAGTTAGGAAGATATATTGTCTTAATTGGAGAACCATGAATGGGTATTGAATTGTATCCCGCCTGCTATTTTACAGAAGGAAACCAAAGCCCACAGGAGCCAGAGATACTCGATGCTAGGCAGGTCTTCAGGCCAAGGCACCATGTTTTTTCTACCCATCTCCTCCCTTTGGGGGTACTCCTCCAGCAGCCTCACATTTCCTAACATCAAATGTAGTTTGAGTTTGGAGATTTGATAACCCCCAAATACAAATAGCCATGTTTTAAATATTCCTTCTTCAAGCCTCTGAACTGAAAAGTGAGGGGACAGATTTGGGAATTTTTCTTTTTTGATATTGTTTATACTTTTGTTTTAATCATGAAAGTTAAGGCCATAGAAAAGAATAGTAGCTAAAGAACTAGATCTCAAAAAATAAAAAGATAACAAGGCATTCAGTGTTGTTGTCATCTGAAAGCACCTCTCTGGAGGGGGTGCTAGAGCTAGAGGCTAGAGGGCAGGTCATAAACATGGTGATAGTGGTCTGATTTCCACATGTGTGACTTTGGGCAACTCGCTTAATCTCTATAAAATTAAGTTCCTCCATCTGTCAAATTAGGTTGATAAAAATCTGCTGCCTCCTGGGGATGTTGTGGGGACCAAATAAGACAAGGCATGCAAAATACTTAGTAAAGAGCCTATTACATGGCAAATCCTCAATAAACATTAACTATTATTAGCTGTAATACTTTCAAATAAATGTTAGCTATTATTAACTAAAATATCTTCAAATACATGACATTACAAAAGAAAATTTGAAATTTATACTTTGGAATAGTAGAATCTGTACTGATTTACATACCTTATTTATGAAATTCACTTAGCAACTTAACTTCGCTTTCTGATTAACATTTGAAGTTTATTTTTATGTTGACCTATGGGTAGACTGAACACACACTTCAGGCCCAGCAAAGGAAAAATGCCCATAAATGACACATCATTGTAGTCCATGAGTATATTCAGAGTTTTGCATTCAGGTTGTCTAGAATGAAGATATTTTCATTTCAGCCTTCATTAAAGTTCTGTATTTACAGTTTATTATTGTTTTATGTGTGATTATATATGCCAGGTAGTCTTTGCAGAGTTTAGGGGCTCTAAGGATCTTACGTTGGTCATAGGTGGGATAGAAAGGTCAAGAGGTGAACTCCAGGGGTACCATGAAGTCTTTAAAAAATGTGTGTAAATCTTGGATGCTTGAAAATGTTTCTGAGTAAGGGTCCATAGCTATAATCAGATTCTCGAAGGAGTCATGGTAATTAAAACTTAAGATCATTCTCAGTAAGAGAATGAAAAAATCAACATGGAACACTTATATAATAGATTTAGCAGTTCTTATAATTGGGTATATCTACATATACTGAATTGACTAAAAGTCTATGGATATATCAAATGATAAAAGCAAGTTACAGAATTTTTTTTGAAGTTGCAGAGTGGTGTTTACAGTGCATATTTTTATATACACTAATTGTGTATACACATAAGTGTCCATGTGTGCATGATATACATATTTTAAGGAGCTTAGAAAATATATTCCCATGGTTAATAATGGTTATCTTCATAGTAAAGGTAATTTATGAGGAGCTCATTTTCAACATATTTTCTCAATTGTAAGTTGCTTTTTCCTCATGTTTTAATGTTTATGAAATCAGAATTCACCTTACAATCAAAATCTGAGTCTAGTTAAATGTTTCTTTGTTCTACCACCCCCATAAACTTCACTAATATGTAAAAAGTCTTATGATTGAAGATGAGTTTAAGTCAAAAATATATGGCATATATATATACACACATATACACATATATATCTGAGTTGCTTAAATTATTTTTAAGAGAAAATACATATTTATGACATTTTTCTGAAACAATGATCAGAATTATAAGTTCTAAGGCCCTTATTTCTCTTCCATGTTACCTTTAAAGAAAGAAGATCACAGGAATGTGTATATAGCTATAGAAATTCATTATTTACATATCACACAGTGTCATTAAATGTAGAAAAACTCTCCATTGGTAAAATAGCAATACCAAAAAATGTGTGGTGCTAGACAACTTCCTATTATCTCTCAAATAATTTCATGATACATGATAATACATAAAGAGTTCTTAAAATGTTAGGCACTAGTCTAAACATCTTATGTACATTATCTTAATTTTCACAATGACATAAAATAATTCCAGAATGTTAAGCCTAATTTATGAGCAAAGAAACTGAGGATGAGAAACTGAAAGTTATGCTGAGTTCTATAGCTGGTACGAAGGATTGGTGGAAATGTAAGCAATCTCTGCTTACTCCTGGAGATTCATCCTTAATCACTGCACTGTTCCTTTTCTACCTTTTCTACTTCACCTCCCACCCCCCGACCAGAGAAATAGTACAAACATACCTATAAATGACTGCTTTTTTTTTTTTTATTTCAGGCTTTTGTGAGGGTACAAACAAGTCACAATTTTTGAATTTGTTAGGTAGAGTCCTTCTTGTAGTTGTGTCCCACACCCAAGAGGTGTGTCATACACTCCTACCTTGTGCCCTTCAATTATGAGCACACAAATCCTCCATTCCACCTCCCCCAAAATTTAATCCCCATGAATAGAATTAAATTTTTCTTCTATGTGGGCATGTGTTAGATTTTCTACTGGCTTCATAATAAAATTGAGTACATTGGATACATGCTTTTCCATTCTTGTGATGCTTTACTAAGAAAAATGTGTTCCAACTCTATCCAAGTCAATACATGAGATGTAAAGTCATCGACAGCTGAATAAATATTCCATGGTTTACATATACCACAGCTTGTTAGTCTATTCCTGGATTGGTGGGCATTTAGCTTGTTTCCACATCTTGGTGTTGTAAATTGAGGTGCAATAAACATTCTAGTGCAAATGTCTTTATGATGAACTGATTTTTTTTTTTTTTTTTCTGGGTAGATGCCTAGTAGTAGGATCTCAGGGTCAAATGGGAGATCTAATTTGAGTTCTTTGAGGATTCTCCAAAATTGTTTCCAAAGAGGTATGCTAGTTTGCATTCCCACTAACACAGTAAAAATGTTCTCTTCTCTCCACCTCTGCAGATGCTGGAACTTTTTAATATAGGCTATTTTCACTGGGGTTAGGTGATATCTCAGGGTAATTTTGATTTGCATTTCTCTGATGATTAAGGACAATTAGCATTTTGTCATATGTTAGCCATTCATCTTTCTTCCTCAGAGAAGATTCTGTTCATGTCTTTTGCCCAGGAATAGATGGGATCGTTAGCTCTTTTTTGTTGATTAATTTGAGTTCCCTATAGACACTATTTATCAAGTCTTTGTCAGAGTCATAACATGCAAATACCTTATCCCATTCTGAAGGCTATCTATTTGCTTTAATTGTGTCCTTGGTTGTCCAAAAGCTTTTCAGTTTCACTAAGTCCTATTTATTCATTTTTATTATTGTTACAATAGCCACTGAAGTCTTCTTCATAAAATCTTTCCCTAGTCCAATATCCTCAAGATTTTTCCCCCACTTTCCTCTAGGACTTTTATCATTTCATGTCTTATATTTACCTCTTTTATCCATCTTGAGTCAATTTTTGTAAGTCGTGAAGTGTTGTTCCAATTTGAGTCTTTTATAAGTGGTGATCCAGTTCTCCTAGCACCATTTATTGAATAGGGATTCTTGTCACCAGTATCCACAGTATATGCCTTTGTTTGATTATCAGAGATCAAATGGCAACAAGAAACTGGTTTCATCTCTTGGTTTTCTATTTGGTTCCATACCATGCTGTTTTGACCACTGTGAAATTGTAATATAGCCTAAAGTCTGGTAGAGTGATGCCTTTGGCATTGTTTTTATTACTAAAAATTGCCTTGGCTATATGGTTTTTTTCTAGTTCCATATGAAACAAAGAACTACTTTTCCAGATCTTCAAAGAATAATGTTGCTAGTTGAATGGGGATTGCATTGAATTTGGGTATTAAAGACATTTTAATGATATTGTTTCTTCCCAGCCAAGAGCTTGGTATATTCTTTCATTTTTAATGTCTTCTGCTATTTCTTTTCTTAGGATTTCATAATTCTCTTTGTAGGTCCTTAACCTCTTTTGTTAGGTATATTCCCAGGTATTTCATTTTCTTTAAAGCTACTATGAAGGGAATTGTGTCCTTGATTAGCTTCTTGACTTGGCTGTTATTGGCATATACAAAGGCTGCTGATATTTGGACATTGATTTTATGCCCTGAAACATTACTGTACTTCTTGATCAATATGAGGATTCTTGTGGTTCAGTCTCTAGGGTTCTCTACATATAAGATCATATCATCAGAAAAGAGCAATAGTTTGAACTCCTCTACCCCTATTTGGATGTCCTTGATATCCTTCTCTTACCTATTATCTAAATTATCTAAAACTTCCATGACTACTTTGAATAGTAGTGATGATAGAGGACAACCTTGTCTGGTTCCTGTTCTAAGTGGAAAAGATTTCAGTTTTACTCCATTTAATATATTAGCTGTAAGTTTGGCATAGACAGCTTCCATCATTTTGAGAAATGTGCCACTATACCTATATTTTTAAGTGTTCTTGTTAGAAAAGGATGCTGAATGTTATCAAATGCTTTTTCTGTATCTATTGAGAGGATCATTTGGTCTTTGGTTTTTGCTTGTATTAATATAGCAAATTACATTTATGGGTTTGCATATGTTAAACCAGCCTTGTATCCCTGGGATGAAGCCTACTTGATCGTGATATATACTTTTTTTTAATGTGTAAAATCTAAGATTTTATGGAGCATTTTTGCATCAATACTCATTAGGAAAATTGGTCTGGGGTTCTCCTTTTTAGTTGGGACCTTTTCTGGTTTTGGTATCAAGGTGACATTTGCTTCATAGAATATGTTAGGGAAGGTTCCTTCCTTCTCAATGTTTTAGAATAGGTTCTGCAGTATAGGTACAAGCTCATCTTTGAAGGTTTGATAGAATGCTGGTGTTAAGTGACCTGGTCAAGGGCTTTTGTTTGTTGGAAGAGTTTTTATTGTTTTGCAATCTTGATGCTGGATATTGGTCTGTTATAGAGATCTATTTCTTCCTGATTAAGTCTTGGGAAATGGTGTGGTTCCAGGTATTGGCATATATTCTTCACATTGTCAAATTTATGGGCATAGTGTTTCTTGTAGAAGTCGGAAATAATCACTTGTATCTCTGTAGTATCTGTTGTTATTTCTCTTTTTTTCATTTCTGATTGAGGTTATTGGAGATTTTACTTTTCTGTTTGTAGTTAATTTAGCCAGTGGTTTATCAATTATATTTATATTTTCAAAGAACTAACTTTTTGTTTCATTGATTTTCTAATGATTCTTTGTTTTCAATTTCATTTATTTCTGATTTAATGTTGGTCATTTTCTTCTGCTTGGTTTGGCATTGGATAGCTCTTTTTTTTACATTTCTTTAAGATGCTTCATTAGATTATTGATGTGCTCTCTTTATGTTTTTCAGATGTAGATAGCTAATACAATAAATTTTCCTCTTAGGACTACTTTTGCACTGTTCACGGGTTTTGGTAGCTTCTGTTTTCATTATTGTTATGCTCAAGGAAAGTTAATGATTTCCTCTTTTACCTCTTCCTTTACTCAACTTTCATTCAGCATAAGGTTGTTTAGTTTCCATGTCTTTGTGTGGGGATGAAAATTTTTGTTGGAATTGAGTTCCACCTTTATTTTTTCTTCTGGTATAGAGAAGATACAAGGTATAATTTCAATGCAATGTTAATTTTTTTTTATTTGAGACCTAGGATATGATCTATTTTGGAGTATATTCTATGAACTGACAAAAAGAATGAATATTCCTTAGTTTGGGGATGGTGTGTTCTATATATGCCTATTAAGCCAATTTGTTGTAGGGTCTCATTTTAAGTCCCTTATATCTTTGTTTAGTTTCTATTTAGATGATCTATCCACTTCTGGCAGAGGGGTGTTAAAGTCCACAGCAATTATAGTGTTATAGGATATCCTACTGCTCAGATGAATCAATGTCTGCTTCATACACCTGGGAGCATTTAAGTTGGGTGCAAAAATATTTAGAATTGAAATATTCTCTTGATGTATTTTTCCCTTGAACAGTATAAAGTAACTATTTTTGTCTGTCTTAACTGTAGTTGCTTTAAATCCATTGTATCTGAAAATTAGACTGCAACCTCTCCTTTCTTCTGGTTTCTATTTTCCTGAAATATTGTTTTTCAATCCTTTACCCTGAGTCTTGTTTTATCTTTCAAGGTTAGGTGTGCTTCCTGGATATAGAACATAGATGGTTTGTGCTTTTTTATCCATTAGGCTAGCCTGTGGCTCTTCAGTAGGGGAATTTAAGCCATTAACATTCATTGAGATAATTAATAAGTGTGGTAGAGTTCTATTCATCTTATTTTGTGAAGGTTCATTACTTAGTTTTAGTGGAAGCTAGATTTTGTTCTTTAGTTTGTGGGTGTTTACTTTGCTTGTAGTCCATTGTAATGTTCAGTATGGAGAACAGGTCTAAGTATTTCCTGTAGAGCTGGTCTTGTGATAAATTTCCTCAGTGCATGCATAACACTAAAATTTTTTATTTCTTCATGATTTCAAAGCTTAGTCTAGCAGGATACAGAATTATGGACTGAAAATTTTTTTGTTTATGAAACTTAAAGGAAGATGACCACTCTCTTATTAAGTTTCAACTGAGAAGCACACTGATGAATCTGCCCCTGAAGATCAATTGGTGCTTACTTTTGGCTGCTTGAAGAATTTTCTCTTTTGTCTTGACTTTGGAAACTTTCATTGCAGTGTTTCTTAGAGATGCTCTGTTTGTGTTGATACAATCCAGAGTTCAATATCCTTCTAAAGGGAGTGTTTTGGAATCTTTAGAGATACTTGGGAAGTTTTCATTTATGATATCCTCCAGTAGGACTTCCATTCCTTTGGGACATTCTTCTTCCTCTTTAATAATACCTGAAATTTGTATGTTTGAATGCTTCATGAAATACCATAATTCTCTCAGTGAATATTCTGCTTTCTCTCTCTTCTTTCCTGCCTTTTTGACTGCTTGGGTTAGCTCAAGAGCTTCATCCCCTTGTCCTAAGATTCTTTCTTCTCTATGGTCTAATCTTTTATTGGTACTGTCTACTGCACCTTTAAGTTCTCTAATTGATTGAAGTCCTTTAACTCCACCATATACTTTCTACATTTTTCACATCTTTTGTCCATTTTATGGTTCTGCTTTTCTACTTTCTCATCAATTCCCTTAATTTATTTTGCCATCCATATGTTAAATTCTCTTTCTGTCATTTCTATTAATTATTTAGAGAAAGAATCCTGTGTGGTAGCTACCTCATGATCCCTTGTGGAGCTGCTCTATTCTGGTTTTTCATGTTGCCAGAATACTTCTATTTTCTGACATGTGTTTTCTTCTTGTTCACTTCCTTCTCATACTTTTCCCTTCTCACTATCTCCTCATTTAAATTATGTTACCTCATAGCTTAGGTGTTGAATTAGCTCCAGACTTCCTCCTTGACTCCTGAAGTTTCATGCTGTTTCACTGTGCCCCAGAGTGATATTTGTTCTTACAGCAAAAGGAGGATAAAGGTAAAGAATGAGAAAGGAGAAAGTAAAGAAAAATATAAAGAGTAAAAAAAAAAAGAAGAAGAAGAAGGAAGAGTAGAAGGAAATAATTGAATAAAAGGAGAGAAAAAGGACAGTAAAAAAAAAAAATAGAGCAACAGGAGAAATGGTGGTGTTTGGTGGGGTGCTTTAACCACACCTGCTACTCTAGGACTTCTGCGGGCCAAGTTGGGTGGGTCTCTTAAAGTCAGAAGCTCCTTACCAGCCTGGGTAAAAGTAAGACCCCACCTCTGCCAAATATGGAAAGAAATCAACAGTACGCCAAAGTGGGGCCCTATCAACACCTTCTTTCCAAGGGCTAAAGCTAGAAGTAAATCCAAGACTGTCAGCGTATGGCCTCCTTAAGCCAGATCAGTGCCAGGACCCCACCCCCAAACTCTCAGAGAAGGGAAAAAAAAGAATGAAAAAAATTAAAATATATTTTAAAAATTATAAGATAACTGTATAAGATAAAGAATAAAATAAAAAGGTATATCTTAGATGTTATGTAAGAAATTTATGTAGAAAAGATGAGAAAAGTAGAAAAATCTCTACTAAACAAGAGAAAAAGGAGAAAAAGAAAAAAGAAAAAGGGCTGAAAAATGGAGGAGCCCTTGCTATTGAAAAAAAGAAAAAATTAAAAAATAAAAATACAACCAAATAAAAAATAACTAAACATAAAACAATAATAACAACAAAAGAGAAAAAAAAAAAGAAAAAAAAACTAAGGAAAAAATTAAAAGCAGCAAAAAATGTAAAACTCTGTATGTGTGTATATATTCAATATGTTTTCTGGACACCAGGTGGCACTGTGGCATTAGAAGATAGAGAACACTTGTTGGATTTACTGTATATCATGGGGATGGGTAGCCACACTAGTTGCAAAGAAGGCCAGATCTTGTCTTCCTGACTTCTTTGCCCTCAATCAGAGCCTATTCGCTTTGTTAGCATTCAATCTCCATGTGACTTGCATCCCTAAGCTCTCACTAGATTTCCTAGGATTCCCATCAGACAGGGTCTCCTGACAACGAAGTGACCCTCCCAGGGTATGTGGGGTTACTCACCTCACCCCAAGGATGGCTGCTCCAGCACAGCCGACATGCCAGAGCCAGCCATGCACTAGGACCCCATGGACTATTCCTCTCACCCATGTTGCCTTCCCATAATGCAGTGCCACAGCAGCAGCAAAGTCCATGGGTTTAACCCCAACCACCAGCTGCTGTTTAAGTCTACTTGCTACTCCAGCAAGCAGCCAAGCACAAAATAAGACTACTGCAGGACAGCCTTTCTCATCTCCAGACCTCTGCAGGAGAACCAGCTGACCAGCCAACCTCTGCCTGTACCAAGCATCTGCCTTCTGTGTTGGTTTTCCTCAGCTCCAGACCTCCTCCTTGGCTCCTGAAGTCTCCCACTGTTTCACTGTGTCCCAGAGGGATATTTCTGTGCAAATTCCCCCAGCTAGAAATGCCTGAAGTCCACTTTCCTCTGTTTTACCACAAGTAGCTGTCAAAGAGATGTCTCTAGTCTGCCATTAGAAATTATTTTTTGTGTTTACCTGTGATTAAGCCAGGGTATTCCTCAAACAGAAGGAAGAGCACTAACACAGGGCCCACCAGTGTAAGGAGTTTATCTGAAGGTCTTTCCAAAAACAAATACTCTCTACAAGCCCTTCTTCCCCCAGAGAGCACCAGGACCCAAATAGGGCCTTTTGGAGATAACACTAATTCCAACAATATCCACAGGTTTGGCAAAAGCACGTGGCAAATAGTAGTCCATTTAAATCTAATTTAGATTTTTTTTTCAGGTCGGTTCTTCTTTAGATTACCAAGGTTTGTACAGCTTAAAAGGCAGGTTACCTTCTTAGAAGCTGAGTGGAATGAACAAAGTCTGATTAAATGTGATTTACTAGTTGTTTCAGTATTTATAAGCAGACAGCTCGCTGACTTCAGAAGTGAGTGCTGGTATCAGCAGAGCTGAGGATATTCAGAGAGGTTAAAAATAAATGGCTGAAAGATGAGTCTTAAAAATCTGTTAGTGCCAAGTCAGATGATTTATGGAAATAAATCATTCCAATGTTCAGCTTTCACATGTTAAAATAAATCAAAAATAATTTTGTACCGCCTTCTGATCTAAAATCATAGCAAGTGGCTGCCATTGAAGCACATGAAAAATGAAATGTCTCCATTTCTTCAGAAACAGGGCATAACCAAATTGCTGTATCATAAATTTTAACATTTACAAATCAGTGCTCTGTAGGAACTGCGTTCAGTTTGCTAGGTTTTGGTAGCACAGAAACAGAAGAACAATTATCTCCAGGATAGAAAATCTGGTGTGAATGCCTTGGGAACAGAAAGGACATACAAAAGAATTTTCCAAGTAGCCTCAATTTCAGGGGAGAGAACAAGAGCAAAAACATGTGTGTCACAGGTGTTTGGGAGGGGACAGGTAGCAGCTGACATCACTGAGTCCCTGTTTTCTCATGGCCATCATTCTCCATCTGCACATCTCTTGTTATTTAGTACCGAACTTCACAGCTTCCTGTGACCTGCAGTCCCTTTTCATATTCACCCTAATTACCTTCTCCTATCCTTGATACCAGTTCCAGACCTAAATGGAATCAAGTTTGTCACTGACATTTTTAGATTCCTAAAAAGTGGAGATAATCTTATTTTGTCCCTGCTTTCTTTTTCTTTTCTTAATTGGCAAGTAAAAATTGTATTTATTTATGGTATATAACACAATGTTTTGATACACATATTCATTGTGAGATGGCTAAATTATGCTATTTAAGATATGCTTTACTATATTTAGTTATTTTTGTGGTAAGAACACTTAAAATCTACTCTCTTAGCAATTTCCATGTAAATGATATATTGTTGACTGTATTACCCATAATATACAATATATCTCTTTTTTACTTAGTAGTAAATAAGTAAACTTATTTTTACTACCTAACTGAAGTTTTACATCCTTTGACCAACATGTACCCCAAGACTCCCCAAACTTCATTCTCTGGTAACCACTATTTTACTCTGTTTCTGTGAGTTTGACTTTTTTATACCCTATATAGAAGTGAGACACTGCAGTATTTTTCTTTCTGTGTCTGGCTTATTTAACTTAACATACAGTCACCCAGGTTCATACATGTTATTACAAATAATAAAATTTCTTTCTTTTTTAAGGCTAACTAGCATTCTATCATGTATATAAAATATAACACATTTTCTTTATTCATTGATAGACACTTGATTACATATCTTGATTATTGTGAATAGTGCTGCAATGAACATGGGTGTGAAGGCATCTCTTCAACTTACTGATATCATGTTGTTTGGATATATACCCTGAAGAGTTGGATTGCTGGATCATATGGTAATTCCATTTCTCCACTCTGTTCTCTATAACAGCTGTACTAATTTATATTCCCACTAACAGCGTCCAAGAGTTTCCTTTATTCCACATCCTTGCCAACATTTATGTTTTGTCTTTTTGATAATAGCTATTGTAATAGGGGTGATATGAAATCTTGGCATGGTTTTAATTTGCATTTTCCTGATGATTAATGATGGTATATATTCCTGCTTCCAAATGTTTGCTGATTCCTTATTACCTACAGAATCAAGTTCAAATCCACTGGCCTGGCATAAACAAGCCTGCGCATTTGGTCTTATCCTCCATTTCCAGACCACCTCCATTACCCACCACTCTTTATCTAGATATTATCCTAGAGGATGTATCTAGATATTATCCTAGAGGATATATCTAGATATTATCCTCCATTTCCAGACCACCTCCATTACCCACCACCCTTTATCTAGATATTCTCTCTTCTCTAGCCAAAACAAATAACTCCTTATTTTCTAAACAGAATGTGTACTTTCACATCTTCAGATCATTGTTCATTTTATTCTCTCTGCCTGGAATGCTTTTTTCTCCACCACTACTTCTATATCTGGTGAAGGCTCATTGTTCAAGGCCCAAGTCCAATGTCAACTTTTCAAAAAGCTTTCTGGGGAAGAATTAAATAACGGTCCCTTTCTTTCTCCAAATGACATATTAATCCCATCATAACTATTATCCCTGTTACTTCATATTATACTGTTTTCAGCCTGTCTACACAGTTCTTCTGTTCACCAAAGAGTGAACACTTATACAGTATTACACCTCACGCAGTATGATCAAGTCATCCTTATAGAATGAATGGAAAAAGGAGAGATGAAGATAGACACAGATAACTAAAGACAAGGATCAAAGGTCTTTGTCATAGAACATTTTAAATTAAAGTACTGTAATACATGCTCCTGGTTATAAGCATTCTCATCTATACTTACCACACACACACATTCTATTCAACTATTCAACTAATTCTTAAAGTTTATTTTACTTCAGTGGTATCTGGATTTGAAGTTTAAAGTGAAATTCATTTGTCTTGCTTCTTACAAATTAATTTTTCTTTCATACCAGGATTTAGGGGTAGTAGAATTTATTCAAGATGCATGACACTAAGAATGAAAAATAAAAACAAAACACAAAATATCTGAGAGTCTCAGTGCAAAGTACCCAAATGTGATAGAGTGCACCCAGAACAATCACTGTCTGTGGAAATATCAGGAGAGCAAAAAGATAAAAAAAGAAAAGAAACCATCCATGCAGGTCTACTTAAATAAGAAATACTATATGTAATTTTATTAAGATATTAATTGCCTAATTCTATAAGTAATGTTTTCTTTTCTGGACATGCACACCAGGAACTCTGTATATCAAGACTTGGCTAGCTCAACATGAAACATCTATAATTAATGAGATAAATCCTCATTCACTTGAGATTTACTGCAGCAAAGAGGGGTATCATGGGATTAAAAACTCTAATACATACCAAGGAATTTGGAGAAAGTCACTAAATTTGTATAATCAGACTTCTCTGTGAAAAATTAATCTGTCAAGTTGCTTTATAATTGAATACTGAAATTACTTTATGATATATGTCTCTGTCCTATGCCTTCACCACCCCAAAGCAGACTTTGCAAAAACAAGATAATATTTACTTTTCTTTTTATAAGAAAAATAACCAGTCCTTGTGTTTGGAGTTCTAGACTTCTTGCCCTGGGAAATAATTTAATATTTTGTGGTCTGAAATCTAAAAACAGGCATTACTGTGAGCGGAGTAGGAAGTGGAGTGCTGCACCCGAAAGAAAACCTCCATCCAGAGCTATGTTTAGGGTTAAAAAACTAAAATATCAACAACAACAACAAAAAAAAACACTAAAATATCTATAGGGGCTGTAATGTAACATAAATATGTGAATTATTCTGGGAATAACACAAAAGATCAGCATGGGACTTGTGGCTCAAAACAGAGATTCCAAGTTCTGTCTTGAGGCATTCAAGTTCACATTTTCTACAATAACCTTCCTAACAAGATGTGTCCAATTTGGCATTCTTTTGCCTATTTAGAGTATGTGTTGAGTCTGATCAAGTGGATAAAGCTAGGTTGTCCAAGAGAGGGTTAGAAGCTATATGACTTTAAGGTTGAAGAAGGTCAAGGTGTTAACCATGTAAGAGAGAGTGTGGGGGGTCCACAATTGGGGTTTTAGGATTGCATGGTCATAGAGAACAGGCCCTCGGTTGAATGCAGTCAGTGTGATGGAGAAGAGGTGATTGCTCAGGTGGGGATGGCAACAGAGAAGCTTGGGTCAGGGGAACCCAGAGCAGGGCAGTAGCTGACCAATGGTACAGGACCAGCTTCCAACATGGCAGGCAGAATAGTGGGACATATGGCGACCAGCACAGACTGAAGTCCCTGCCCCTCTTCATCTTCTGGACTAAGTCCAAGAGATCTATAAAATTGTCAAATATTGAATATCCTTGCCAACCTTAGTGAATGAGGATATAAGTTCAATTGAATTCAACAAAAATAAAGAAATGGTTGCGATATCCTTATACTTCATAGCAATCCATAGTTTGGGGGGGATTTATGATAATATAATAATAACTACTATTTGTCAATTGTAGCTACTGTTCATATATTTCATGTAAATGCCTTCATTTAATATTGAATAATCCTTCCTGATGAATACCAATTCCCTCTTTACAAATGAGCAAACTGAGGCAAAGAGAGGTAAATTTGCCCAAGGTCACACAGATTTCTAGAGGTACAAGCCAGATTTCAAATCCAGGCAGTCAGAACCACAGAGGCTGCACATGTAAACAACACACGGCATCATCTCTGCGGTTTAAATGTCAGTTCCTTTCTCTCAGACTGACACGATCATTCCATAAACCATCTTCCTAGGACCCAGAAGCTTCTGATGGACAGAAAAAGGAGTAATCACAGCTCAGCTACAAAAGCAAAAACTCAAAAAGGCTTCCTGTGCACCGACCACTGTTTTGGCCTCCACCACGGGATCTCTGTTAGTCCCTAAACCTTCTCTCCCTTCCAGCCTCTGTGCACTATACTCAGCAGAGAGACAGAGGCTGGAAGATTGATGGAAGAAGGGTATGCCTTCTTGGAAAAGGACTGAGAGTAAACAGATACAAGTCAATATTTCTTAAGTTTGAGGAATCTGCCAGAAACACATTTTAAAGGCCCATAATCTTCTGTAAGTTTTTTTTTTAATTTTATTGTTTAATTTCAGTTAAAATTTTTGAAAATGATAAAGGACATTCTAAATTATTCAGAATTTCACCTCTTTGAAACTGATTACAGCCTTGTGAGTGGACCTGGAAGAAGGGAAAGCTACAGAGCCTCTTAAACTGGGAGAAATGTGTTTATTCGGGTTCCTCGCATTCTCAAAGTTCAAGTTCAGTAGGCTGAAGTAACAAGATAAGGAGGATGGGTAAAGCATTTGGGAAAAGTCAGACATCGTGGCTGGTCTATTTACCATCTGAATGACTGGAACCAAGGTGCACTCATCTCCAAAGGCCTCATTTTTTTTCTTACCTGTAAAAATGAAAATGATGATGGTGATAACAGTAATTATGATAGTTATAATAATAATGAGACCAGCCACACCTTGAATAGAAAATGCTTCCCTGTACACTCAAGTGCTTTACAGCGCTATGAAACAACCACCCAAGGGGGGAAAAAGCACAGATACGCCCTGTGCAAAATGCTCTAGGGAGAAGAGTCAGTAAGCTGGCAAGCGGGGCAATGGAGAGGACATGAGGTGGGTGGGGGAGGCAGAAAGAAAGAAAAGTTACAGGCATTGGAATGTGGATCAAGAAATGAGTCAGAAATGGAACCAAGTCTCTCTCTCCTCAGAGAAATCAGAAAAGTGATAGTTGCAGGAAGTAGGTTAGGCAGCAAATAGCTTCTGTGCTGCTCTGGATACCTGGAGTACAGGAAACTAAAAGAACATGGCTAGAGCCACCAGGATATGGAGCTGACTCTGCACACCAGCCACAGTGCAGAGATGACGGTTCAACTGGGGCGTTTCTGTGCAGGCCACTCTGCTCTCTCCTAAAACTGGTGCATGCTCCCAGGCAGAGTGGGTCCTCCCAGAGGAGAGAGTTTGTTATCCCAAAGCAGCCGCCTCCAGGCCCAGTGTGTGCCTCTGAAGGTAGGGGAGCAGCACATCAGTGCCCTCCTGAGAAAGATCAGGCTCGGCCCTGACACTTGCTCTTCCCTCTGCCTGCAAACCTCTCCTTTTAGCTCGTCACAAGTCTGGCTCCCTCTCATCTAGAGGCCATCCCAATCTCCGCAACTGAAGCAGCCTCTCTGCCACTCACGTCGCTTCACCTGTTCATGTCATCCACAGGACCTAGGCCATCTGATTATGCCATCTGATTATGTCTCAGTTTGTCATTGACTTGTTTAAAGTCAGCTTTACCTACCAAATCTGTGCTGCCCAATAGGATAGTCAACAGCTTCATGCAGCTATTTAAATTTCAATGTATTAAAATCAAACAATTCTAAAAGTTCATTTCTTCAGTTATACTATCCACATCTCAAGTGCTCAGGAGCCACATGAGGCTGATGGCTGCTACAAATAGTATTGAAATGTGATCTAATCACAGGAGAACATTCCCATCATCACAGAAACTTCTTCTGGACAGCCCTAATCTATAGTTTAAGTCCCACAGGAGCAGAATTCCCATTGCCTATGACAGCGCCTAGCATAGAGAGGTACTCAGCAAACATCTTCTAAATGAACAATAAGAAGAAGGATAACCCCTAAGTCTTATGTCCACCCTGGGTAAGTATAAAACATAAATAATGTGGTTGATAAAAATGGATTTTTATACTAAAATCACCTAGGAATTCTCAATAACTAATCTGTATGCCACTTATAAAATTAATGTGTGACACGTGTGTTACATTGCATTTTCTGCTAATTAACTTCTTAACATGAGATGGCTTTGTGGCCAGTCTCATATTTTAGATATTCCCAGGAGATCTCAGAAAAAACTATGAAGGCAATTATACACTACTGGAAAACTTCCATGAAAGGACACACCTAAGAGACTGCATGAAACCAACCAACAGATCCTATTGTTACAAAAAGGTGCACTATTAATGGGTAACAGAGAATGAGAAAGGAGCATTTATATTTCCTCTGTGGCTAGGCATAGTCAGATTGCTCATTTCATAAGTATATGAGCATCTGCTACAGGAAACTGGGAGTAGCTTAATCCCTAAAATCAAACTTACGTCAACAGGGGCTGAGAAATTTGAGCTCACAGTTGCTGAGGTCCCCTCTTGTAGTGCATAGAATGGACCAGTTAGTAAGCCATTCTGCTTTGTGAAATCAAAGATCAACTGTGTGAGTTAGCTTTTGTAATAAAAAGTTAATCTACTCTGTGTAGCCTAGAAACCTGTTCCCACAGATGTGCAGATCTCTGTTGAGAAAATAAAAGGTCTTTTGCTATACCCCCAGGTTCACAACAGAGCAGGGTCCAGGGGACAGACTGGAGTCAGGCCATCCCCTATGAAGAGCACTTTTCTTGAGTCCTTTAACTAACTCTACCAAGATTACCCTGATGCATATGTCTGATTTGGAAAATATTGTTTTTGCCCAAGTAAGCAAGGTGGACAGCATCTTGTTATCCCTCTTCCACCCCATCCAAAAGAGAGAAAGAATGGTGACTGTCCCTGTCATTTACAGAAGCCATTTAGTTGTGTTGCTAGAGAAACCTGTATCTTGGGCAGCTGAGGCTGCTATAAGAGAATACTGTAGACTGGGTAGCTTAAATGACAAAAAAAGAATTATTTTTCAGAGTTCTAGAGGCTAGAAGATCGAGTTCTGACAGATTCAGTTCTTAGCGAGGGCTCTCTTCTTGGCTTCTCAGCCACGTTCTTGCTGTGTCCTCACACGATAGAGAAATTCTGGTGTCATTACCTCTTCCTATAAGGGCACTAATCCACCACAGGAGCTCCACCCTCATGACTCCATCTAAACCTCATTAGCACCCTGAGGTCCCACCTCCTAATAGTGGAGGTTAAGACTCCAACATATACATTTTGGAAAGACACAAAACATTCTTTCCATAACCCTTGGACACACTCAGACACTGTGATTTATGGCAAGAGCTGCCTTATCCAGCTTCCAGGGTTCTTGACAAGCTCATCTGCTCCAACTCTGCCTCTCAGATCCTGATTGTAAACATGACCAAAGAATCTTACCAGCTCACTGCTTCAAACTGTCTGGTCACTTGATGAAATGGAACAATCTTTGGTATTGCCCTTCTTCTCCATAGTTTGGCTCTTGGGGAAGGGGGGTTTTTATAAAGGACAGAAGTGGCAAGCAATATATTACTAACTGTTGAGTGAGGGGGAAGTGCTGAGCAGCAGCCTCCAGGAGATGGCATTGCAGCCTGACAGTGAATTAGAAACATGTTTTCATTACATTTATGCCTTTCTGTGTATTTCACTGTATTCTTAGCACTTATCACAGTATTTGATATGGTGCATTCATATGACAAACATTTGTGGAAGGAAGGAGAGGAGGAAAGCAGGCAAGAGTGCTTCCCATCTCTGGGAATTTTAGCTAAAATATTGCTTGAGAGGGCTGGACCATACCGAAGGAGATTATGTATTTATTCAGTACTTTATCCAGCACTGTGTCAGGCGTTATGGAGAAATAGTAACATAGAGAAATAGAATCACTCAGCAAGGTGCCTGGAACACTGTGTGTACTCAAAAGACGTTGAGACATTGAGAGCACAAGGGAGAGTCTGGACAAGGCAAGAGCAGGTGAGGAGAGGGAGAGAGGAAGGAAATGCAGTGCTCTTGGCAGAGAAAGAAGGAGGAGAGGAGGCAGTGACGGGACAAAGAGCTAATGCCACATGCATGGATTAATAAATTGTGGCACGTGTACACCATGGGCTACTGTTCAGCCATTAAAAAATGGGGATTTCATATCTTTTGTAACATTCTGGATGGACATGGAGAACATTCTTCTAAATGAAGTACCACAGAATGGAAGAATGGAAAAACAAGCATCACATGTACTCAAGGCAAAACTGGAACTAGCAGATTAACAACTGCATGCTTACATGAGAAAAAAACTCAGTTAAATTCATGTGGGGGGGGTATTGGGTAAGTTCCCTCACAACAGATACATTACACAGTTCCTGGGTGAAAGACACAACTCAACTCAGATCTTACAAAAGCAAACTATGTAAACTAATCATATATCTCCTCATAATAATCTAGGAAAAAAAGGGAGAAAATGTAAAGCTGCAAGTAATGGATGTTGAGACAGGCAGACCCAGGTTCAAATCTAACCGGAGCACTTTCCAACTGTGTAACCTATCCAAGCCTCACTCACTCATCTGTAAAGAACAAAATTGGCCCTTGCTTTGAGCATTATTGACAGGATTAAATGAGGTAATGCACATACAGGGCCAGACAATTAAGTTCATGAACTCATTCTAGAAAAAGTGCTACATACCTCATTGCTGAATATGACTATGGTTATCAGATGGCCAAGAGGAGTTCTTCAAATATGACCATAGTGATACTCAGCTAGGAGGTATGCAGCACTTTTACTAGGGTAAGTTTGCATCCTTCACTGTCCAACCTTGTAATGTACTAGGCAGGGTACGTGGTACAGAGTAAATGCTTAATAAATGGTAGGTGGTGATGTAATCAAATGTGATGTTCATCTGGCTGGTTCAAATGGTTGCTCTGTGGTTGTGTCCAAGCATTTCTCTGGAACAATTCTTGCTTCACATTCCAGGAGATGAATAAATAGAAACAATCTCTCTTCAATGCATCACGAAGCATTATTTTTATAACCACCAACAAATGGTGCCTGTTAAGGGCCCTTTTACTCTAGTTCCAAAGGCCCTACTAAAAGTGAAGGAAATACAATCCTCCCAAAGAATCTCAGAACACTACCTTTCGGCCTGCCATCAGCAGAGCCCACACCTGCATTTTCAGTTCATTTATTATCAGCCCTATACTCAGCCATCCATGTTACTTGAAGTGCATGGTTTTCATCCTATGTTCCACATATGCCTGTATAGTCCCATGAACTCTTGGTTCATACCAAGCTATCCTAACTGAAGTTGTCTCTCGAACCCTTAATTCCATCAGTTAAGGACCACTTCAAACTCATCTGTTGTCTGAACCCAAATGACTTTTTTTCTTTCCTTAAGCATTTCATTTCCCAAAATTTCATTAACAAAAATTTCATTTCCCAAAAATCACACATGCCTTTTCAATACTAATTATAATGTCCTGAATGTCAACTATATTTCACATGTACTACCTATATATTGCAACTTATTTAATTCTCCTAGCACACCTAAAGGCCTGGGTGAGGCTCACAAACATCAAGCAACTTACTCAAAGCTGCACAACTAGTCCATGATGGAGACAAGATTCAAACAGAGATCAACCAGTTTTAAAATCCATGCCATACCTACTATGACATGCTATGAGTGAATATTCATGTTTATTTCTTTTCTCATAACTTAATGCTCCTAGAGGACCTTTTTTTTTTTTTTTTTTTTAAGAACTGTTTCTCCTGCACACAATAGTTTGTCCTAGTGACTTGACATAGAAGGTTCGTTTTTAAAATTTCAAATGAACATGGGTTATAAACAATTAGGTTACATTGCTTGCATTTATTAGGTTAAGCCCATGTTGTAGTTATGCCCCTTGCCTAGCAGGTGTGCCATGTAACCCTACACTGTGCCTGTTAAGTGAGAACACACCAATCTCCCTCTCCTTCCCTCTCTCCTTTCTCTTTTTCCCCTTTCCCCAACTTGAATTTGAGTTTTTCTCTTGTGTACATGTGTATTTATTCTTAGAAGGCTCTTGATCAACATTCAATAAAGCAACAAAAAGGACCATCCCAGCAGGGCTAGGACAGAGAAAAGACTGAGAAGAAGGTCTAAGCTTATTTCCTTATCCCTTCTTTACCCATTAAAAACTCAGGTCTTATTTCCCTCTAATTCTCAAACGTCTAGAATAATAATAATAATAGCTATATTTATGTAGTTCTTGCTTTTGGTCAGATAATACTTCCAAATATTTTGTTTATATAAATCATTTTAATAGTCACAACAATCCTATACCTTGTTATTTAGTATTATTATACATGTTATTATTATTTCTGACATTTCATCTAAAGCTACGCAGTAAGTGGAAGAGCCAACATCTGGCCCCGGTCAGTCTATCTCTGGAGCTCCTCTGCTTGATCACCCACTCTCTGCCTTGACTTTACACAGGCCAGTCAGGGCTGTTTACTCGAAGAAGCTGGCAGTTGAGCAGGGAGATGAATGATGAGGCCAAAACGTCTTGCCAGGAGTTGGGGAAATGCATTTCAAAAGCAAATTATTACTATCTAGAAATATCTAACACTGCTTATAAGTGGGTAAATACCTACACCATTTAAAGACTCATTAAACTTTATGAGGGAAACCCTACAGATACCAAATATATAAAAGTATAAACAATGTATGTTAGAGAAAATATAAATACTAAGTAATTGCTTAGGAAAATGTTCAAGCTTCCTACTGATCGTGGAATTTCAAATTAAGGAAATCCAGCCATGCCATTTTATATCTAACACATTTGTTGAATAAGCAAAGTATAATACATTTACATCATAGCACACTATTGGGAAAATTCTGGTGAAATTGGCATGTTCACACGCCTAATGACATATAAAGTTTGCGCCATCTATTTTGGAAAGCCACATAAAAATAAGTATTAGGATTAGGATTATAAAGTTTCGCATATCCTTTTCCTCAATAATTCCACACCAGGAAATCTATGTTGAAGACATCATTCTGCAACAATCAAGAAGATATCCATTGTAGCTTTGGTTACAATCACAAATATTTGAAATTGAAATGTCCAAAGTTAGACTACAAATTTGGAATATTATACACCACCCCAATGTAATATTTTGTAGCAGTCACTAAGATAGTAATTACAAAGACAAGGAAGAAAAACTTTGGCAAATACAGGGTGTCCCAACAGTCACCCCTAAAGTCATGATACATAGGGAAAAGGGGAAATTGTTATGAACAAAATGTTCATTACCAAATTTTACGAAGAGGTGTCTAACACGTAGAGAATATTTTATAAATACTTTGGTAACGAATATTTTGTAAATAACGGTACATTTATCTACAATTTCTCATTTTCCCTATGTATGGTAACTTTAGGGGTGACTTTTGGGATACCCTATATTTATGAACATTATGTGAATAAAGAAAAAATATAAAAACATATACAATAATGACTACCATTATGTATTAATGTAAATACTGACACCCACCCACAGAGACTTCTTTCTCTCTTGAACTTCACATAATTTTCAGTTCCCCAGATCTCAGTAACCTCCCATGTAGTTTTGTGAATATGAGAGGCACGTATGAGCGTGTGGGTTTGTGTGTGGGTCTGATGTGTGTATGAGAGTAAGTGGGGCAGGTTTCAAAGGGAGGGAGAGAGCATGTGGGTGGAAGTGGATGCATACATGTGAACAAGCACTTTCTTTCTTGGAACTCGAGCAGAACAGTTTGTCTCTTCCATCTAGAAGAAATCATAGAAACAGGCTTACCAAGCACCTACTGTTAAAACCTGGCAACTTCTTTAATTTGAAAAGGTGGGAAACACCCAGGATTTTAAAATAATACCCTGGATCTAACAAGAGCACAGCAGTGATGACCTCAGCCACCTGACAGGCATAGGACCAGGGACAAAAGAGGTTTCTGCAGTATTTCAGGCTGACAGAAACAAGGCTTACATGAGAGATTGTGCAGGGCGGCAGCTTGCTCACTGGTTCACAGCGTGCAAAGGCAGATGCTCTCCAGCTTCCCAGTCACCTCACGCACAGCTCGTTCCAGGCCTGGAGTAGCAGACTTGGTGCTCAGCTGTGGATTGGAATTCAGCCTTGCACACACCTTCATCATGCTTTGCTCATTGCCTGACTGTTGTTACGGGCACCAGAGAGTAAGGTCAGCAGCTGTGTCAAAAGTTTGCTCTGTTGCTATCCCAGCTCCTTCAGCTTCAGCAAAGGGGAAAAAGAATTAGATTGCAGAAACAGACTCTGTAGCAGCTCTGCTCTTCCAAGGGCCAGTGCACAAGACAGCCCGTCTGCCTGAGATCTGTCAGTGTGGGGATGCCATGTGGTCTCACAGGAGTGTTCTTTCAGCTAGTTGGATGGCACTGGATATGTGGTGTCACCTTTCTGTGCCTCTACTAGTCCTATCAAAAAGTGGAGCAAACCCTGCCCAACAGGGGTTCCAAAACCTTTAACCATTTTCCCCTTTGCTTGACAGATTTTCAGCTCTCTAAGCTACAGCTCCATTTTCTCAGCGTGACCCCTCGCAGTCTGGCCTCTGCTCTGCTGGCCTCCTGGTCCTCTTTTCCCATCTGCCTTCACCCTCCCACTTGATCTTGTAGCTGCCAGAGGCTACTCACCCCTCAGCACTGAGCTCACTCTGAATAACTATTCCTAGTTTTCTGTTTCAAATCAAAGTCATTTTCATTTGTATAGTCCTCCAGTCTCCTCTCAATACCACCTGTCCCTTGCTTTCCACCCATTCCAGCTATAAGCTATTTGTTTATTTGGGTGGAGAGCCACATTTTTTAAAATCTTCTTTCCCTGTGTTATTTTTATACCATTAATATTAGTAGTATGTTATACACAGTAGGTGCTTAATAAAGATTTGTACTAGTAGTACACCTTTTATTTCATGCAGCATGCTACATCATGGGGATTAGTTCTAGGTGAATAATTGGAGTGTGAAGAAAGCTCGCAATTGCCAAAGAGTGCCCTAATGTCCAGCATAAGGCGGCTCTGGAACCCACCTGCCAGACTCCTTTCATTGCACGCCTTTCCTTACCATGTGAAATTGAGTCAGTTAGTTGGCCTTTCTGAAATTTAGTTTTCTGTAACACCAGGATAATATTAACTTTCCTATCCTTTCCATGACATTAAATACAATCGTGGTGGTAAAATACTTCACTTTGTGCCTGCCTGGCACATAGGGCGCATTCAGCACATGAAAGCTGTTGTTCCTATTGGGTTAATGTCATCACAAGGGCAACCTTTTGTCATAATACTATAAATTTTTTTCACCAGTCTAGAATTTTATACGTTTAGGATACATTTGTGTCCTTTAATCTTAAGTCTCTGAGATACGGTTATTTTTTTTAATAATCTTATTGTCACACTTTCTTAAAAAAAAAAAAGAAGAAGAAGAAGAAGCAAAAATCAAATGATTTGTCAAGATTTATCTACCTTGAGCCCTGAGACCAAGTACTAAAGTGTCTGTTCCTCCGGGACACCATCCCATATGTGGTCTAAGAGTTAGGACTTGAAGATGCATCAGAGGAAGGTCCAGAGTGATTCTATCACTCCACCTCTGAATGAAGATTTCTAAATTTAGCTCCCGTTCATAAAACCCTTCTTAACCAAACTTTAAAAATCAAGGAGTCTGTTATATATGTACATAGTGTCAACTGGTTCCCTTCAAGCTCTAAGAGATTTCTTTTTTATGCCAGTGGCTTTCTATGGGAAATATATTCTGGTTCAAGCTGTGTTGTATGTTTAAGTAAACTGGTAAAAGGTACAGAGCTTGGGGGCCTTTAAGCAAATAGTAAATTATTAAGTAAGGGTAAACCAAAAAGTCTGCATTCCCTAAATTGTAGGGTCCGGACACAAAGGAGAGATGTGAGAATAAGGTGGACTCAGGTATGGTAGACTGATGACATTGATGGACCTAATCCTTTACCTACCCTTGATTCTGGACTCAGTCCCATGGCTCGTTTTAGCCATTGGGACATTAACAAACACAATATAAGCAGAAATATGGAATCACTTCTGCACTGAGCCTTGTTTCCATTCTTGCTCCTCTGCCTTTGCCATGAACATGCTCAGACTAGGAAGCTGGAGAATGAGACACACGAAATTGAACAAGTTGCCCCAGTTACCCCAACCTGGGTGATCTTAGACCAGCAAACATCTGCCTGACCCCTAAATGCACAGAAAGACTCACAGAGAGAGCTCTGGGGTCACGTGCAGCTGACCACAAACAAATGACCCCAGCCCAGACAACACCAGAATAACCACCCAGCCAACCTACACACTCTTAAGCTAAATACAGGATTGTTGTTTTAAGCCACTGAGATTTGAGGTGATCTCTTACACAGCATTATAGTAGCAATACATGACTGATACACCAAGGGCCAAGTGAGAATAACAGAAGAAAAACCACAGTAAGGTAGAAAATATATTTTATGTATTAAGAACTTATGACCGGAGAACTGTGAGTGGAAACTCTTTCTGCACAATTGCCCAGTAATTCCAGAGCAACAGAATGCATCACTGAAATGCTTTTACACGTGAATTTAGGACCTCATCCTGGAAGTTCTAAAGTACATAACGCAATTATTTCTGAAGTTTTTTCTTTGAAACAAAAGAGAAAGTAGCACTATAACATATTTACTTGTGGGTTTTACAGTGGTCTGATCAAATGAAGAGCTTGCTGTTTCTTTGGGGGATGCCAAGTGCCCATATTTTTTAGTTGTCCCTGCCACTGCCACCTTCATGTACAGAGTAGTTTCTCTAGAAAGGACTCCTCCAATTTCTTGCTGAGTTATTTGCAGTTCTAGGAGATAATGGAGAGGACAGAAGTCAAGAGTCTCATGAGTTGATGTGTAAACTTTAACTTCATCCTTTTATTTTCAGTATAGGATCTCAACTCTGCTCTCCACTTGGTTTTTTGCCCCTGAATGCAAATCCCTGGTTCAGTTATCTGAAGGCAATTCTCGCTGTTCCTGCCAGGTAGAGAGTGTGAACTGTTTGGCTGCTCAAGGTTAGGTAATTTATCAGGTGTCCTAACTGCCACCTATCAGGCTTTCAGAGAACACCTGTTTCCAGAGTTTTCCCTTCCAGTGTACCCAGCCACCTGGAATCTCTAGTCACGTTGGGCCTTGCCAAAGTCAGAGACACAGCCACATCGTCTTGTCTTTCCCCTCCATTTCTCTTCTCAGCTTTCTCTTCTTTAATAAGTCAATTATCACTTGCGTATCTACTTTCTAACATCCAAAATGTTGTTGACATTTCTCATCGGGTGTAATCTTTCAAACCATTCTCTTTGTCCTTATTGTTTTATGACATATTGTTCCTCTTCTGTCATCTTAGGAGTGTTTAATGGGGGACCTTCTGATCCCTCTGATGAGAAATGCCAACAATGTTTGGAAGTTAGAAAGTAGACACACAAGTGATAACTGGCTTAGTAGAGAAGAGAAAGCTTAACCCAAATGGAAGGGAAAGACAACAAGATGCAGCTGAGTCTGTGACTCCGGCAAGGCCAGGGGAGCTGGAGACTACAGGGGAAAAATCTCTGTGGAAAATGGTACGGAGATGCCTCAAAGACCTAAAAGCAGACCTAACATCTGATCCAGCAATCCCACTACTGGGTATTTACCCAAATGGGGGGAAAAAAAAAAAGACATTTTATAAAAAAGACACTTGCACTCAAATGTTTATTATAGCACAATTCACAATCATAGAGCTACTGAAGCAGTCCAAATATCCATCAAAATATGAGAGGATTAATAAAATGTGGTATATGTATCCCATGGAATACTACTCAGACATTAAAAAAGTTGTGATCTAGTATCTTTTATAGCTACCTACATGGACCTGGAAAGCATTCTTCTAAGTGAAATATCACAAGAATGGAAAAACAAACACCACATGTGCTCAATACTAAATTAAAACTAGTCAATCAACACCTATGTGCACATACGGAAGCAAAACTCAAGGAGAATCCAGCAGGGGAAGAGGGAAGGATGGGTTAGGTCAATTCACACCTGACTAGTGCAGTGCACATATTTTGGATGAAGAGCACACTTATAACTTTGACTTAAAATGCACAAAAGCAAATTATGTAACCAAAATGTGTGTATATTACAATGTTTTGAAATATAAAAAGTCATAATGCTACAAACCTTCAAATTAAAGAAACTCTGTGGATTCCTAGCAAAATAAATAAAATTAATTAATCTACAAAAATAAATAAAACCTGTGCATTCCATCACCTGTCTTTTACCAAAAAGCTCTCCCATTTATTTATTTATTTATTTAAATATACATGGGCTTCCTCTAAGAACTGCTCGCATCTTTCTATAATCTTAATGGTCAGAGAGTCACAGTTATGAATGCTCTGAGCATAAGAATTATTCTTTAGGGTGGCGTCTGTGGCTCAGTGAGTAGGGCGCCAGCCCCATATACTGAGGATGGTGGGTTCAAACCTGGTCCCGGCCAAACTGCAACAAAAAATAGCCAGTATTGTGGCAGATGCCTGTAGTCCCAGCTACTCAGGAAGCTGAGGCAAGAGAATCGCCCAAGCCTAAGAGCTGGAGGTTGCTGTGAGCTGTGACGCTACAGCACTCTACCAAGGGTGACAAAATGAGACTCTGTCTCTAAAAAAGATATTATTCTTTAAACCTAAATAGCATAGGAGAACTCTCATACTTACTTCTTGGATAGGACTTTAGGGTCAAGAAGACTCTAGTTTGGAAATAAGAATTGAATTCAACTACACCACATCAATCATTTAAACATAATCACATCAATGCATTGCTCTTCTTTTTAGAGATAATGACATGAATACACTGCTTTTCTTTTTCCAGTAAGCTCTGGGACTTTTCTACTGCTTCTTTAGGATAGAGATTATTCCTAGGATGATGTTAGTTTTTTTCAGTCTCTTAATGATATGATATTAACATTGGTGAGTGACAGGAACATGGTACCTTCAATTAAGAAACCTCAAAGTCTTCAAGCCTGTAGAGAAATGGACAGCCTCCTTCCATAACTGTGGTTGTACTTCACATTTTAGGGTAACACATTGTTTGACAGCTGCCAACTCTCATTCATCCTGCTCCTGGATAATTATAGAGTCCCTGCTTTTCAACCTATGCTACTGTTTCCTGTATAAATTAGATGATGACTTAAAGTCTCTTTGCATACTTAAGCAGCAATGCTCACATTGTGGAGAGCTAATAAAACCTAAGACCAATGCATCAAAATTTATGAGCTCAGGATACTCTCATGAATTACCAAAGCAACCAGTCCACTGATAATGGTATACCCTGAGGTCTGGTTATCAGATAATTTTGAGGGGCTCTTTGTAGCTCAAAGCAAATGACCATAACATCTCCATAGTCAGTGTCTCAAGCATTTTCACTGTTCTATGAACTCAATATGCTTTTGGTAACCAATGAATATTTTCTATGCAGCCTAAAGCAGAAACCTCTAAATGTGACTCTATGCCCCTGCCCATATTTTTCTTTCTTCCTAGAATGATTTTTCTCCTTATTTGCCTAGAAAAATTATGTAGCTATTTTAAGACCTGAGTTCAGCTCTATCTACTAAGTGAAGTCCACTCTAATTTTCTCTCACTTTACATTCTTACAACACTTAATACATTCATTTGTTGTTAAAGTTCCTGCAGTTTATTGCTAAATAATCTATTGTCTGTCTACCCTATACCATGAGGCAGACAGTAGAGCATGAGAAGGTAGAGTTACAGAAAGATTTAAAATGTATGGCGTAAAACACAGCAGAAACCAAGCAGGGCAGAGAAGGGGAAGGGTATCTAACCTAACAGGTACTTACATTATTCATTTGTATGTCTACTATATCACAATGCCTGGCACACAGTAAATTAATACATGAAGGGATGAGTGAGTCATACTGTAAGAGTCAGATTATTTTTATAACCCTAAACATACAACTATCTATGTAGATTTCGCATGTTATTCCAATAAACTGAATACTTTACAAATGGTGGCTTTATTTTGCTCTATAAATGCTAAGCCTACTTCTGTGGACTCTGTGGATTTAGAGTTGAAGCAATCATAGCTTTCCTGGTAATTTCTGAAGCCATAGAGTATACCACACACAAGAAATATCAAGCCACTTATAAACACCTCAGTCTCACAAATGACTACAGCTCACAACTGCTCCATGTTCTTTCTAAGGTCAAGGGATTGAATGTATGGAGCATGCAAGAGTGATTTGCAAACCTGTAACTGTGCAAATACTCATGTCTCTGTGGTTTTTTTTTGATTATTTATTTGTAGAAGCTTATTTCTTGGCACACCCTGAAAATTACTTTCCAACTTCACTAATATCCACATTCCTTCAAATATATTTAACAGATTGATTAAAGTCCATCAACAAAATCTGTTGCTGTTTTGGTGCATAATAGAGCTTTGTGATTTCCTGTAGTAAAATCTGAGAGGGCAAATAAAATGCTTTCATTGATTGCAGTTTCAGTATTAGATGTTGCAATGGCTCCAAACAAGAGACATCTTTTAGCACTCTGCTGTGGATTTACTTTTTATGGTCTTGAGATCCAGTGGGTAAATACGGCTTCTACATTAACACTAACCCAAAGAGACAAACCTCTGAGGAGAACCATCTCATCTTTATGCTTTCCTAGTCCTAAGGCCATAAATCCTAGCAGCCTGCAGAGGAAAGCACCCTAAAGATTACAGTGGCACAAAGGTGCTCTTTGAGTGAACCCAGCTAATAAAAATTAAACTTCAAAGTCACTGGGTAATCTACGACATTTATTACACCTGTGCTGAGCCAGTCAGGCCCAATCAGCCAAATAGGCATCAAGCCAGAAAGCTTGCAGGGAAAGTAAATACCTCTCAGATCCAACTTGTCTCCCCCCAAGGGGTGTCAGCATTGTGGGATGCAAACAATATTTTAACATATATGCCTTGGAAAGCAGTACAAATCTTTAAAAAGCTGCCCTAACTCTCCAGCTAAAATACAGATTGGTGGCGTATTTGTAGTTCATTCAAGAAACTATTACGTACAGATTAAAAATCACTATGGCAGCCAATCTGAACTAAGAATACTTAGTTTAATGAAACAGGAAACAAGAAATATGCTAGCAAAAAAAAAAAAAAAAAAAACTATAGCAAAGGCTCAGTCTCTCCCAGCCATAAGATTTGGGAATCTTCACAATTTAAGACAGAATCATTCTGTCTCAAAAACAGGTAGGAAAACCCTAGAATAGATCTCAGGCTGTTGGCAGTAGCGCTCTTGTAGCTAGGAGCAGCAGAACATACCAGAGGCCCATGATAGAGCCCTTGATGTTCAGGCTAGAGAGTATAGAGACCAACCAGTGGGTCCATATGAACCACAATCAGTTTTCATATGGATGATGCAATACATATGAATAATGACCAGATAAAATTAATGTTTTAGCACTTAATCTGGCAGGGGCGCACACTCCCTTCTTGGGACAAAGAAGAGAATCTTCACCCCTCCAGTTTGGTCCCATCCCACATACTCAGATCATCAGGCAGACCACCCGCCATTTTCAGAGGATGGCCCACTCTGAAAGAAAGGAGATATAAATTCAGAAAATATCCCTTCTTCCTCTTCCTGAACCTCTAAATAAGATTAATAAGGTGATTTACATAATGGTCAGGATGCTCAACCACATATGCACCTTTCCATGAGTTGTCAAACTTTTTTGAGTATCATATTAATGTGTGACTTTGATATTTTCTCTGGCATAACTCTGGTAATTTTCACAGAGGCCAATATGTGTGCAGAACTTTTCATTCCTTACTTCTTTTTTTTTTGCAAAAATTTATTGAGCACTGTGTTAGGTGCAGTGAAGATTACAAGATGAAAAGCACTGTTCTGCATTCAATTTTCTCACCTTCTAAGTGGGGAGAGAGAAATAAAAGCAATTTTTATATGTAGTGTGATGCTATTGGTGGGAGACTAATCAATGAAACATTTTGTAGAATTAAGCTACCAATAATTAAAAGAGCACATGCCCTTGGCCCTGAAATACCACTGTTTGGGATGCAGCCTGAAGACATTCTCGCAGGTGTTCACCAGGGAGTCTTCAATGCAGTGTTTACCAAAACAGAAAGCCTCAAACAGGCAATGTGTTCGTAATTAGAAGCCTGGGTAATTATAAATTATATACGTTATAAAACACCCACAACATGGAATTATTAGAGAGCTGTTTAAAAAAAATGAGGCAGACCTCTCTCTATGTGTTAATAGAAATAGATCTAACATATAGTAAATATAAAGCGGGATGGAAAAGCTTGCCAAAACATGATCTTTTTATGTGTGATTTTTTTTCAATCCATGTATATTTTTAGTTATATGTGCATTGGGAACTGCAAAATTTCCATTTTATAGAATGAAACATGAGAAACTGTCACCAGTGATTATCTACCGAAAGAGGGATGAAGATATGTATACAAAAACCCCAAATAAAATGATTTATTTAAAAATACTATGTGGCAAGCATACACAGCTTTCCATTGAATACCATGGAATCACATGGAAAGATTCCAGAATTCTAAGAGGAAAGAGAGCAGCAAAATCAGGAAAGCTGTTCCATAAAGGCAATAGTTGAAGAGAGAGCCAACATTGGACTCACAGGAGCAGGCAGGAAGCACAAAGCTATTCCAGAAGATACTTCTATCAGGAGCTGCTGCACCTCCAAATCAAGAAGGTATGTGGCCCTCACAGGAAGGAGACTTGATTAATGTGAAATAATGTCCACATTCCTTAAGTCATGAGAAAATATGCTCAGTCATTGGTCACCAATGTTATGTAGCTTTAAAAAACTAAATATTTCTGCCTTCTCCCTTACAGGGAGGGGGGAGGGGAGTGGAGGGAGGGGTATTGGTGGAATTACACCTACGGGGCATCTTACAAGGGTAAGTGTGAAATCAGCAAATGTGAAATGTAAATGTCATGCCGCGGTAACTAGGAAAATGCCAGGAAGGCTATGTTGACTATTGGGGTGAAAATGTGTCAAATGGTCTATGAAGCTAGTGTATGATGCCCCATGATCATATTAATGAATGCAGCTATGATTTAATAATAATAATAAAAAATAAATAAATAAAAAAAAATAAAAATAAAAAAGAAAAAAAAAAAGTTGGGCGTTTTGTATTTTTGCTTTCATCCACCTCCTAGTATTGTTGGGGCTTAGAAAATAATCCCCCCAAATGAAAGCCTCAGCAGCAGACTCAGAAGCAAAAGTTTTTCTCTGGTCTTCTG